>VDFB02305151.1:0-23363 GCA_007258455.2 Sequoia sempervirens | reverse complement strand
GGCATTGCCAAGGGTGACCTAGGTAATAATTTTTTTATGGCACTACCAAGAGCAACTTGGATCCTGCTAGAGGGATATCTATAGTGCAAAATGTCACCCTTTTCTCATCTACACAAAAGATATTGGGAGGGAAACAAATAGATTTATTTAGATCCCACCCTCCAAAGAATTAATAAATAAATTTTTAATGGCATTGCTAAGGGCAACATAGGTCTTGCTAACAGTAGGGGTATCTTTAGAGATGCAGAATGTCAACCTTTGCTAGTCTACACAATAGACATTTAATGAATAAATTTCTAATGGCACTACCAAGGGCAGCCTAGGTCCTATTGGAGGTAGGGGTCTCTTTAGAGATACAGAATACCAACCTTTGCTCATCTGCACAATAGACATTTAATAAATAAAATTTTAATGGCACTGCCATGGGCAACCTAGGTTCTACTAGAGTTAGGAGTATCTTTAAGGATGCAAAATATGAACTTTTTCTCATCTGCACACTAGACATTGTGAGGGAAACAAATAATTGAGACAAGGTCATTTCAAGGGAAACAAATAATTGAGAAGGGGTCAGGGCATTATTCAAAAATCTACATATTAATCTAGTAAAAATATGAAGGAAGCAAGTGATGGAAGGAAATTGTAAAATTCTAATTAACACCATGAATGGAAGAAAGACTAAGGCTTCGCTCATCAATAAGATGAAGTCTTGCTGCAAATAGAGGTGTCAGATAGTAAAAGGCAACTAGTGTTGAGTTTTTTGTAGCTCAGATAGGTACTTCTACATGTGTGGTGTCTACGCATGCATAAGTCATCCAGTAATATTTTTCGTGCACTCAACGAAAGATTTGTAATCTTTAGTAAAACCAAAAAGGAAAATAAGCACTTTAGTTTTACTTTTAGTTAATAGTTATGTTTAGTTTGGAGGTGTTAAGTCACCGAGGATTATTGACTCGAGCGTGGAGGGGAGAGTTTAGGATGGCTAGTCTTGGAAAAGAAGAGAATTCCTAGGTGAGAAGCCTTGAGGAAGAAAAAGAGTATAATCTCGCCACCGTGAGGTACTTTGGAGGCAATCACAAATCAAGTACTTTTATTATAAATTTTTTAGACTTTTGTGAATTAATAAATTAATGTAAAATTCTTCGCCGTTTCTTTTTTCCCCTTTGTATTCTCTAGTTAAATTATCCTGCGGCTCAATTTTCTCGTGGTTTGATTCTTTATTTCAAGCAAGGTATTAGTTCTTAAGTTAAAAGATCCTTAATCTCTATTGCTTTCTGTTTTGTAAATTCCCCTTTGTGATCTGAAAGTAAATTTTATTTTTTGTGCATAAAATCTGAGTATAAAATGTTTATTGGAATAGTATTTTGATCTGGGTTCTAAGAAAATTAACATGGTATCAGAGCACTAAACTCTGAATACGAAGCCAAGATTTGTGACGCAGATTTCAAGAAAAAAAATTAGTTTTTTGTCTCCAGTTCTTTTTGTGGCTATGGCATCCAGTGTTCAATACAAGGATAGGCTTGAAGGTGGATCTAACTTCTTGCAGTGGAAGGTTCAAATTACATCTGTTCTCAAGGAGAACAGGTTGTGGATCTATGCTAGTACAGAAGTGACACCACCAACAAATGATCCTATTGCCTTAGATTTGCATGAAGTCAAAGAGGCCAAGGCTCAGAGGATTATCCTGGATGGAGTAAGAGATCATTTAATTCCTCATTTATTAGGGAAAGACACCACCAAGGAGATGTGGGATATGCTCACAAGACTTTATCAGAGCGACTATCAAAGTCATGAGATGACGCTCAAGGACAAATTGCATAATACTAAGATGTCTGAAGGCGAGAGTGTGACCTCTTACTTGTCCAAACTGACACAAGTCAAGGATGAGCTAGCTGTTGTTGGAGAGACAATTGATGAAGATGAATTGGTGTGTATAGCCTTGAATGGTTTTTCAAAGCACTGGGAAGTGTTTGTCAAGTGTGTTGTTGGCAAAGATCGGCTACCTAATTGGGTGAGGCTTTGGGATGATTTTGTTCAGGAGGAGATCCGTGAAGGTGCTCATCGAGGAGATCAGACAAAGAAGGGTGAAGACGAAGAAAATCTTGCTCTTGCAAGCAAGGGTAAGAAGAAGTGGAATAAAGAGCAAACGGAAGGTTCTTCTTCCAAGAGTGGGAAGAAGAAAGATCTGAGTAAGATAAAATGTTTTTGCTGCCATCAGATGGGTCACTATGCCAGTCAATGTCTAAATAAGAAAAATGAGGACAAGCAGAAGAAGCAAGTTGTTGCTACAGTAGAGGTGGACGAGTTTGCATCACGATTGAGTTTTCACTCATTGCCTGTCTCTCAAGTTCAATTGCCAACAGGGTATGGTATATTGGCAGTGGGGCTTCTTGCCACATGACGGGAGTCAGAGAATGTTTCACCAAGTTGGAGGAGAAGATGTTGGATTTCTATATTGAGCTCGAAGACAATGCCAAGTATCATGCAACTGGTATTGGCACCATCGAGTTTCAAAGGGAGTCTGGCAAACCCTTGTTGGTGGAGGATGTGTTGTATGTCCCTGGCATGACAAAGAATTTAATCTTAGTTTCTACTTTGGAAGACAAGGGTTACATCGTGACCTTTGAGAAGGGAAAAGTCTATATTCGTCCCAAGGATTCCAAGGTTGCAAAAGTGATTGGAGTCAGGCATGGCAACTTGTTTCGGTTATAGTTTGAGCCAGCACACGCATTGGTTAGTAGCTATAAAGGGCTAGGAGAATTGTGCAACAGGAGGATGGCTCACCTTCACCATGGAGCACTTAATATTCTCAAGGAAATAGTGATGGGGCTGCCTGAGATGAGGACAGAAAAGCATGAGGTGCGCAAAGGTTGTGCACTTGGGAAATATGTCAAGACCAGTTTTCCAAGTAGCAACACTAGATCGAAAGGGATTTTGGATCTTGTACACTCATATGTGTGTGGACATATGTCAACAACATCCTTGAATGGATATGAGTATTATGTTACTTTCATTGATGATTTCTCCAGGAAGACGTGGATATATTTCATGAAGAATAAAGATGAGGTCTTCAATGGGTTCAAAGAGTTTAAGGCTCTCATGGAGAACCAAACAGGGAGGAAGATCGAGATACTGAGGTCTAATAATGGAGGCGAGTATACCTCGAATGCCTTCAAAGATTTTTGTGCTCAGGAAGGTATCAAGAAAGAGTTGATAGTTCCCTACAACCCTCAGTAGAATGGGGTTGTTGAACGGAAAAAACAAGGCTATAGTTGGAGCAGCCAAGGCCATGCTTCATGATCAGGATCTACCTTGGTTCTTATGGGAAAAAGCTTGCAATACAGTTGTGTATTTGCAGAATAGGAGCCCTCACAAAGTGTTGGGAAAGTTGACTCTAGAAGAGGCGTTCACTAGTAAGAAACCAGATTTGGAGCACATTCGCATCTTTGGATGCCTTGTGTATTGTCACATTCCTGCTAAGAAGAGAACCAAGTTGGAACCTATTGCAGAGAAGGGTATCCTTATTGGGTACAGTGAAACTTCTAAGGCTTATCGGGTTTACATTCCTACTCGTAGGAAAACAATGGTTCATAGAGATGTGAAGCTCGAGGAAGAGAGGGCTCTTCAGAAGTATAGCAACTTGATGAATGAGGAGGAGCAATCGCCCACAGTTGAGGTAGCACAAATTCCTCAAACTTTAGTCACGCAAGCTGGAGAGCAGAACAAACAAGCCGAGCAGGTTGATCAAAAGGAGGAACAAATAATTACTCAACCTCAAATTCCTATTACCGAGAAGAGGAGAAACAGGGCAGTTGAGCAAACATTGAGAGAGGCTCGAGAATATGTTGGTGATCCTCAAGATTCAGTTAGACAACGAAAGGCTCCCAGACATTATTCTGAGTATGTGGCACTTATGAGTGAATTAATTGAAGTAGAGCCTTCCAACTTTCAAGAGGCATCCAAGCACCAAGTGTGGAGAGATGCCATGGTGGAAGAGTATTCTTCCATCATGAAGAACAGTGTGTGGGAGGTGGTACCACGACCAAAAGGTAAGTTTGTGGTAGGCTCAAGATGGTTGTATAAGATTAAGCATGTTGCAGATGGTAGTGTGGAAAAGTTCAAAGCCCAGTTTGTGGTTAAGGGATTTTCTCAAAAGGAAGGGATTGACTATGACGAGACCTTTGCTTCAGTAGCCAGGTACTCATCCATAAGGGCTATCATTTCTATAGCAACACAGATGGGTTGGAGGATTCACCAGATGGATGTGAAGACAACATTCATCAATGGAGTAATTGAGGAAGAGATCTACATAGAGCAGCCAGAGGGTTTTGAGGTGTATGGGAGGGATCCCCATGTATGCAGGTTAAAGAGAGCACTTTATGGGCTCAAGCAGGCTCCCAGGGCTTGGTATGCACGAATTGATGGTTACTTGCAAAATGTGGGCTTCACCACGAGTGAGGCAAACCCAAATCTGTATTACATTCAAGTGAAGGGTGAGCCTCTCATATTGGTATTGTATGTTGATGATCTATTACTCATAGGGTCAGAGGAGCTCATAGCACACTGCAAGCAGGATCTTGCAGGAGAGTTTGAGATGAAGGACTTGGGGTTGATGCACTACTTTTTGGGATTGGACTTGTGGCAGAAAGAGGGAGAAATCTTCCTTGGACAAGGGAAGTATACAATTGAGATCTTAAAGCAATTCAGGATGGAGGACTGTAAGCCAATGTCCACACCACTTGTGACCAATCGAAGAAGCATTGATGCTCAAACGTAGAAACCGTGGACCACTTTATACGTATTAGCCTTGAGCAGTTCTATTTTGGTCAACTCCGTACTGTGACATTTGTTTTGCGCTGAACTCTTATTTTATGGTGGAACCTTAACGCAGTAATCACCAGATAGTTGTAAAGCATGTTCTGGAGGTATCCCAAGGGCAATATTTTGATCATGGGCTGAGGCATGTTCACCGATGGAGTGAAGCCCGAGGGTTCAATCGATGCAGGATTGGGCAAGTAGTAAATACCTGATAGAAAGCGCTTAACTTCAGGCGCAGCTCAGCTTGGGGACTGTGAGCAGTCTCTGGTGATAATGGAAACGTGGTCGGTCAGGACCGAAGCCCGCTTTGAGGCCTAGGCATATGGCAGCCTAGTGCGGGCTTGCCAGTGAGGCACTTGGCCTTTCCTCGAAAACTCTTAGTTGTTTTGATCAGGAGTTAGATCCGACTATCATTTACTGTGATAATTAGAGTTGTATCAAACTCTCTGAGAATCCAGTGTTTCGTGACAAGTCAAAGCACATTGAGAACAAGTACCACTTCATAAGAGATTGTGTGCAGAAGGGGATGGTGAAGCTAAAGTACATTCCTACAGACGAAAAGTAGCAGACATCTTGACTAAGGCTTTGATCAAGGGCAAGTTTATGTACTTAAGGGATAAGCTGGGTGGTGTGCAGAACACCTTCCTCGCTAAGAGGGAGTGTTGAGTTTTTTGTAGCTCAGACAAGTACTTCTGCATGTGTGGTGTCTATGCATGCATAAGTCGTCCAGTAATATTTTCCATGGACTCAACGAAAGATTTGTAATCTTTAGTAAAACCAAAAAGGAAAAAAAGCACTTTAGTTTTACTTTTAGTTAATAGCTATGTTTAGTTTGGAGGTGTTAAGTCACCGAGGATTATTAATTGGAGTGTGGAGGAAGAGTTAGACATATCGAAAAGAAGAGAGAATTTTGTAGAGAAGTTGAGGAAGAAAGAGTAAGAGAATTTTAGTGTGAGAAGCGGAGACAATCACAAACTGCTATACTTTCTGCTGTACTTTTTTTAGATTCTTCTGTGAGCACGAAATTAATAAAATTCTTCTTTGCTGGTTTTTTTCCCCTTGTGGGATTTCTAGGGTAAATTATCTGTGTCAATTTCCATGGCTTGATTCTTTTATTTCCACTGCATAGTTCTAAGTTAAAGAGCTCAGTGTATTGTTGTTCGTAAATTTCAGATCTAAAATTTTTATTTTCTGTGCATAAAATCCGAGTATAAAATATTTATTGGAATAGTAATCTGATCTAGGTTCTAAGAAAATTAACAACTAGTCCACCTGAAAAGTTATGGTTACCCCCATAACCAAAGGATCTTCAAAAGCCTAGTGGTGAGGAGTGTAGCGCCCAAGGAACTGGATGCTAATATATGTCCCGATAATATTATTGTTAAAAGGAATAAAGAGAACGAAAGAGAAGTATTAAACATAAAGTTACCCATTATCCCTGTCCCTGTCCCTTATGCTTACCCATCCCTCAGTTCCTTTATCCCTTTTCCCTTAAAGCATTAATACCTAGGGTCTTTTTGGCATATAGAGGATCCTATATAGGCTCTGTAGAAGTGTATGGGCTGTCTCTTCAAGTTGACAATTTTGGAAAATGGGAAAGGGCCCTTGGAAAAAATTGGCAGCCTATAGCCACCTTGAAAAATCAATGAGAAAGGGCATATGAGATTGCATACTAGAGGGTGGATGAGTGGAAGTAAGAAATTAAATCAAAACATAATTGCAATATGTGTTTCAACAGAACATGGTTGCATGCATGGATGGGAAGTGGTGAACTTTATAGTGAGAAGGTTATTGCAGCGTGGAAGGCACTACAGGAAAGGTGTGTAACAGTGTCTCTCATCATCAGGTAATCTTCTGATATTTTATATTTCCTTTGCACTTTTGAAGCAGAGTCTTCTATTTATATTCCCAATTTCCTAGTGTGTTAAGTAATTGCTCGAGGAAGAAAACTAATCTGATTGATCAAGTGAAACATTTTCCCAGACTGCCTACAAATATTACTGGATTGAATTCAATATTTCTGCATTCATACGAAGAATTAATACTTTTTAATGTGAATAAGCATCTATGCCTAAGAGTTGAAGAGGCCCTTACATGATGAATATAATGCCAATTAACGATAGCTTTTTCACTAAAAAAACTTATGCATCTAGACTTCCTAACCATAGTTATCCTTAGCCAAAAAAATAAATAATATGAATTAATAATCCCATGTTTCTAGAAATATTTTCGAAGGATTTGTACAATTAGAAGACGAAAATAGAGAGTACATTCATTCTCCTTTTACTAAAATGAGTCATTGAGAAACAATAAGATTGAAGAATAGCTGTCTAGAAATATAACCACAGCACTCATTCAAAAATTTGTGGGTCTAGACTTCCTAACCATAGTTATACTTGGCCAAAAATATTGTATGAATTGATAAATCCCATATTTCTAGAAATATTTTCCAAGAAACTATCATTAAAAGAATAAAATAGAGAGTGCATTCGTGGTTCTCATTTTGCAAAAATGTATCATTGATAAACAATACGAATGAAGAATGCCTGGCTAGAAATATAACCACAGCACTCACAGGCACCTTGTTCTGGTAATTCTTTTGAAGATGAAACACTAAAGGTCTCCCCCGATCTGATGATGTCAAGTATTGCTCTTGGTCTGCAAGATCATAATGAATCAGGACTAATATTCTAACTCATTATCATGGTAAACTATGGCATGGTAATATGCTTTTCTCCATAATGGATCTCTTGGTGAGCTCGTAAACATTGATTCAGAAACTTTTTAACACAATTGTTTTCTCCAATAATGGGACACAATTCAAAAGAAAAGGTGCACTATATAGCCAATAAATTCATTTCATTTATTGGTCATGCTATTAGTATCTTCCCAAACACTGTACAAAGGACCATGAGCAAGATTTATCTGATTTGTTCTAAATCTTTAATGAAATCATGACAAAACATTGATATGCATTTGGTGAAATCTAGCCTGCATAAACATTAGTTCAGCCAAACTTTAATGTCCTGTAAAAAAGATGAGCTTATAAAGACTCTATCAAAACAGATTTGAGAAATTATGCCCCTTGCTGCACTATTATTTCAAATTATTTATTACGGTCAGTTGAGCTACATGAACTGCCTTCCTATTAGCAATCACTGACATTTCATATTTACTCAAAGTAATTACAAAGTCAAATTATCAGTTCACAACTGTGAAGGCCCCTCTTTTATATTAACCAAGTCATCGAAAATGGGAAACCATTTCAAGATATAAAAATATTTTCAAGATGATTCTCCAAAAGTATTGGAAATACATGCTTTTTAATTGCAATTTTCCAAATCCTTGGAGGTTATGCAAGGAGGTAAAGTAAAAGCATGATATAAATAAGCCTGCAAATTAAAGTTATTACTGATGCCAATGATTCGCATTTCACAAGTTGTTACAAAATAAGTCAGTATGCTTACTCATAAGATGACATTGAACAGTGGAAATCCTTGTTTGAGCTAGTCCATCCATCTAGAACACTTTTGCTTAGTATTTGACCTCCAAAAACCCATAAGTTGTGATTAAGAGTTTCATTCCCTTGAAGAAGCTCTACAAAACTCAGATTAGAATTCATATATTACATGCTACGACACAGATACCAAACCCAAGTCATATTTATGGCATAGTCATTCTATTGGTAAAACCCCCGCTTAGAATTTGAACATTGCTTGATTGCAAGTCTATGTACAGAAAAATGTTCTAGCATGCACCAGTCATGTATTGATCTGCAAGAATCATTTTTAATCTATTATAAGATAACATCAGAAGGAGAACAAAATACATCAGATTGCTTTTCTGAACCACAAATCCAGGTTCTAACCTTAAAATTGATAAAACCCCATTGCAAATATTAAGATTTTCTTCAAACTCTCTTACAACCAGAAGAATGCATCTTGTAGTGGATACGGAGAGGAAATGAAACTAAAATTTATAAAATATCTATGAGACTAGCTTGTGTTTAGGTAAAGAATCAAACACTTGAAATAAATGAAACTAAAATTAACCGAAGTAATTAATGTGACATCAGAGAAAGAAAGAAATTTCTACATGGAAACTCTTACTAAGGATGCAATGAAACAGCAGTATGTGCTTCCATTGTGGGCTTCATTGTTGAATAGAACCCAAACTCTTCTTAGGCAGGGATGTAGAAAAGTAAAACCCATTTCACCTTATGTACATATTCTATGTTGATTTTGCATAACTATGTATGCTATATAAATTTTTGAAAGTGGAAGCTTAAGTGAAATAAGTTATAACCATTAAAAACAGCAATATATATTATAATGTCTGTCTTGCTAGTCTTGCTTCAACTTTGCTTATGATTTTGAAACTATGATTACATACAAATATTGAAAATCACTATTTAAAGATAAGCGATCCCATTGTTTTGGGACCACTGTAACTTTTGGACATACCTTGGAAAAGGGCCGAAGGCACAAGTTAGTCTAAGACGAGTCAATTCTGCAAGAGACGACAAATTTCAGTACAAGGGATTAACGTTCCCTTTCAAGCCATATTAAAGTCATCAAAATTTTGGCAAAAATGTATAGAAAGTGGTCAATAGAAGAGTCGGTGCTTCTTCATGTTTCAATTTCAGTTGCTTAAGTTAGAAAATTATAGCATTCTCTACTTGAAGCAGCAGTACACAGAACCTTCAGTTATCTCTAGGGTAGAGAACACGGTGCTAACAGCTCAATATAAACGCAGTGCATCATAGCCGCCGATAGGAGAGCACCTACAAGCATTGCACTCTCTAATAAGGTGGAATCTAGCAAGCAATAAATGTTCGGGTGTTTTATCTATTATGAGATCAAGGATTGTAATAATTGTTTATTTAAAAATATTAGGAAATACTATCAACTATTTTCCAGTATCCTGACCAAAGGTGCCAACTATTTTCCCCCATGAGGTAGAATAGATTGTTAAAGTTGTATTCCTTTATTTGAATTGATTTGATAAGTACCAATCAGTTGTTTATCAACAGTTATGTAATAATAGTTGCATGCAAGTGGTTACAGTACAGTTGAATTGTTCAGTCACTGCCCCCATAGGAGTATCTACCTGTAGCAATTGTTACACAGTTAGGTTTGTTTCCAGTTGAGTTTGTCTTCAGTTAGGTTTGTTTCCAGATATTTTTTCTTTCAGTTAAGTCCTCTATATGCAATTTCTAGGACAACTTAGAATCCTTAACTGCACATGCAGTGCCAACACCATCCAAGAAATTACGATTCCCTGGTTGATGGATTAAATGTAACACGTTAAAGTCAGTAAGTTGCTTGATAAGGGATTTGTTGTTCTGTTGAGTCGAATGCATGCACCCTCTGCATCAATTTATTAGACATATGACATGAATTATTCTTATTTATATATTCATGCAATTGTAGCACAACATTGTAGCACTAAACATTTGGTGTCATTGCCTTTGTAAAGTTGGGTAATCAACATCAGTTAACGATACCTATGGGCAGTGACACTAGAAAGCTGGCAACAAAAATGGGTCAGCCCATTGAAGAAGCGGTTGAAACGTGTCCGGGGCGCAATCGCGAGTGCCCAACTCAGCAAGAGATTCTTAGATGATATTTCTTTTGGTTCATCTGTACAAGAAATCTTTGAAAAATGAGGAAGAATCCCGAAAGAAAACCAAGCTACCACAAAGATACAATCTGGAACAATTTGGCAATACATACGACCACGACCACCATATTCTCTTGATCGCTTCGCATCCTGAATTAATACTGCACCATACCAAACCCTCTAAGCAAAGAAGAACTCGGCCGTAAATGAGAGCACCAAGCATATTGACAACAAGTGGTGCAGGGGTACAAAGAAAAGTATCACTGGAGAAAGAGGAGCAAAGTGAAGACCAATGTTGTACCCCAAGAAATATGCCATTAAGCACAAAAAAATATGGAAGAAGACCACAACATGGTCAACGGATGGACTAGGAAACCAAATGATATCTAAACAAGTGGAATAACAAGAATGAAAGAGAATATTAAGATAATTAAAGGAAATCTATTAGTAAACCTACGGAGCCAAAGCAGAAGCAAAAAAGTAAGTCGGAGTCGCAATCATAAACAAAGAATCCTAAACATCCAACCAACTTTCAAGAATAAACCACAAGTAAAGGAAGAAGAGTGGGTAGAGCTTGTCAAGCAACTTCCCCTTATTAATGAAGTGTTGATCATTCTGATCAAGTTCCTCTTAGTGAATCATCGAAGTAGATAGAGCCCCCTCCTAGTCAGGAAGGTCTTCATTCAGGAACTATTATCAGACTATTATACCTATTCACTTCTGCTCATGATGAGAATAAACCATAGAATGTATGCAGGGAGGCTGAGAGGTATTGTTGTAAGACAAATCTGGTTCAGTTTTAAAACCGGTACCGAAAACAATCTGGTGATGCCTTTGTGATGCGCTGACAATTGCGCCAGCATAGAGTAACTGATGGAGCCTTTCGAGATCCGCCATTTATGTTTCTTTGTTTAAGTGCTCTTTAACCTTTGTTTCTTGGCTAAAGTTGTCCCGACAAACAAAACAAACAAACGTGAAGTAAAAACTCTTCAACTGGAAGCGTAAAAGATCCCCGAATTTGAAAACCAACTCGCATAGACACTAGACTATGGCCAAAATATACAAGTACTTACAGCATGCACAATAATTTCTCTGGGGTTTTGTTTCAAGTGCCCTATCTCTTTGCCTCAGGTATGAACACAAGATTGAAATCAATTCTTTTTCTCACAATATTTAACATCTTATTCCTTTAAGTTTAAATTAAATAAATTAGTAGCCAATCTACATCACATAGTCACCTATCTCACTAGCAAAAGGCAGAAACCAGCAGATGAGTATATATGAAATCTTAAAGAGCAAACTAATCTAACACACAATAACACTAGATTTCAGGAATCAAATGCTCAAACCCAGATGGACAATACCACTAATACAAGCTTGACACTCTTACCCACTGTTAATTTAGTTGATGAAATCTTGAATACAATAATCACAAAAAACAAATTGGACACCAACTGGAATAATAATTCCAGCAGCATAAACACAACATCAACTATCGTTAAGAAAATCTTGTGTATAAAGCACTTATATATAATTTTTACATAATATTGCTTTGGGATTTAGGATAAACATGAGATGATCCCAAAAATAAAAGTGTTCATTACTAAGGTTTCTCAAAATAGCAGAAAAAATTATAAATAAAAGAACTATAAGGAAAAATTAAAAATAGAGTTTTTCAATAAAAGCTGCCTAAAAATAAGATTTTGAGAAATCTGTCCCAAAATAGATCCTTCCTCAAGTCTATTCTTAAAAATAGAATTAGTCAACAATAGCCAGTCTGAAAACTCTTTGCAGTGCTTCCTTATTATGACCATGGAAGATCCTCTGAAGAAACTTGAAACTGACAATTCACCAAAACTTAAATGTGAAAACCCTCAACATCGAAGATGAAAAATATTGCCTTTGGGATGAATAACTCCCACAGAAAACTACCACAAAGGAATAGCATATGACTGTAATTTTGAACAAGTCATTGTAGATGCAGATTAGATAATATTAATAAGCTTTAAGAGACTACTGAAAATCTACCCTCTACCTTCTTATCAATCCTAGGCACATGAAGGTCTTTGTTTCATTTTAAAATATCTGTTTAAACCCTTGAAAAGTCTGCCACCGCTGTAAGCAACACTTCTTCCTATGGCACCTCTGTAAAACCTACAAAATCCCTAGCATATGACCAATAACCTATTGGAAATCCCTGCACAAGAACTCTTTGGCAAACTATCACAAAGCATGTAGATGCTTACATGCAAGAAACCCTCACAAGTGGTGTATTAAATTCTTATCACTGTAAAACCCCTAGGGTGCGGCCAGTATGAAAGATTCTTGCTGCACAGACTGCAATAAAACCCCAAGAACAACCCTGCCTATCCCTTGCTGAAGCATGTTTCTCCAACATCTAGCTCATCCATTTCCTATTTTAGCCTGTCAACAAAAATTTTAAGAACTTCATTTTAGGGTGCATGTTTTCCGAGAGGGTACTATGCTGTGTTTTAATCCTTAAAAGCTTTTGCCATCCCTCCCTCATTGAGGGCTGCCTGCACACAGCACCCTTAATCCTTAAACATAAACACGTGATAGAAAGTCCCTGGCGGTATTTACTTTCACTGTAGTCTCGTCAATATCTCTACTTGAAACTTCTTAGCGTAATTTTTAAAACTTCTTCCCAATTGTATTGCTCTTCTCCAACTTTTTGTCTCTTTCTCTGATTTAGCTGATTTCTCTGGGTTCCACTAAAAATTATCTTTGTACTATCATAGATATTACGCTTAACCCCGCTGTTCTTTTGCTTTATTTCTCTGCACCTTTTGTCTCCTAGGATCAAAGCATTAAGACCTCTTGGTGCCTTTTAGCCACTTTCAGCGACTTTGTGGAACATTTTCATCTACTTCAGCTGATTTGATAAGCATGCCTAGCCAAAACTTTTGTGAGTATTTAACCCCAAGTAAACCCAATTCTATTATTACGACATCTCTTGGTAATTATGCCTGGTTAGTATCTTCTTTTATTTGGAGATTTCTTCTTTTTTACCAGCCTATTTTGTTCTGTTTGGGCTGTTATATGCCTTTCAAGATTTCCGCTGAACTGCTGGAATAAACTCGCTGATCCTTCATCTCATGCCTGAAAAAATCTCATCGATCTCCAACCCTGATACTTTCAGATCTACTTTCCTTTACCGTGAATAGATTAAGGCAGTAACTTGAGAGCCATCAGCCAGGGTCAGCTTAATTAAGGAACCCAACTCCTTTTTCAAAAGCATCAAGGCGTTTTGTGCTTCTGCTTTTATTCGGGACCTTCATCAACTAGCCTTATCATTTGCTGGTTGTGTAAATCCTAATCCCGATATTATCATTTCAGAGCGGCATTTGCCTTTTGGCCTTTTATTCCGGTAAAGTGCCCCGACATTGTGATCTCTTTGAATGGTTCCCCAGGGTCTGTGTAAACTTCGATGACCTCAGTGCATCCAAGAGAAAGTCAAATGGGCTGGGTTTGGGGAAGTTCCTGATCTGAAGGATTTCCAATATCGCCAGTTTTACCAGAGGAAATAGTTGCAGAGGGGCATTTGAGGTACACCGCAAAGCTGTGAAGTGGGCCGTAAATTCAGGATGCCACGTGCGAGGAGGTATGGAGCCTTTGAGCACCTTTGAAAAGCCTTTTATATTTCCATTCTTTGTTCTCTTTTTTCTTTCACCTACTTTTGAACAGATTCCATTAAATCATACTTTCTATGTTCTTTGTTTTTATTCTTTTTGGTCCATATTAAACTCTGCAAACCCTAGGTTTATATGGTTTTCTAAATACTTTCTTTTAAATTTGCAAACCTTAGATTCATATAGTATTGTGCATCAGGGTTTGAAGCTGTGTAGAAATGGTGGAAGCTACAAATGGGGGCTCAAAACCCTCAAAATCTTCTAGCAACTGCTACAAAATAAATGTAGAAAGCTTCACTAAAAGATTGCAAATTTTGTACGGTCACTGGAAAGAGCATAGGAAGAGCTTCTGGGGCGCCTGCAAGGCGATAACAGTTTCTGCCCCTCCATTGTCTGAAGATTTGCATTATTTGAAGTCGTCGACATTGAATATATGGCTTTTAGGGTGTGAGTTTCCCGAGACCGTAATGTTGTTCATGGTCAACTAGCTAGGAGTTAGAAGAATTGTCCCTGGCTGTTAACCAATTGACTGGAACAATTCCTGCAGAATTGAGTCTGCTTACAAATCTCCGACTCCTTAGACTCGGCTCCAACAATCATTTTGGTAACATTGTGTATGGGAGATCTTGACCTTGAAGGTCACATTCCACCTGAACTGGGAATGCTATCTAATTTGACCTCTTTTATCTTGTTTGAGAATCCTCGTTTAACTTGCCCTATTCCCTCATCAATCTCAAAAAATTCAGGCTTAGTAGAATTGGCCCTTTATAGCAACAGTTTGACTGGTACTATCCCATCAGAATTGGGCAAGCTCTCTCTCCTTAAAGTTCTATATCTATGGGACAATCAGCTGAAAGGCACCAGCCCACTGACAATTGCCAATTGTACACAACTGACTGACCTTGATTTGGAGCTAAATCATCTCAATGGTGAAGTACCATTGGTTCAGAGCAGGCTTTCAAATCTTCAAACGTTGAGCCTCTCATCTAATCAACTTGTTAGTGGCAGCTCTGTCACAATCCCCATTCTTGCTGCTCTCTGCAATTGTACCAAACTGAAAAGCCTATTGATTCATGAAAATTATTTGACTGGATACTTGCCAGAGCAGCTTCCATCAAATCTTACACTGTTATCACTATATAGCAACAACATAACAGGAGTTATACCTTCACTTATTGCCAACATAACCAGCTTGAGGGACCTTGATTTGTCTTCCAAACTCCTTACAGGCCGCATCCCATCCTCTCTGAGAAGCCTCAGGAATTTGCAAAGATTAGTGCTGGACAACAACAAGCTAGAAGGAAACATACTCAGTGAGATTGGTGAAATAGAAGGCCTTGGGAAGCTATCAGTGAGCCATAATATCCTTTCTGGAGAGATCCCTGATACAGTTGGTTGCCTTTAACAGTTAACACGTCTTCTGCTTAACCACAACCAACTATCCGAGAATATAACTGCAAGTTTGGGAAAATGTTACAATTTGCAGCTACTGGATCTCTCTAACAATCAGTTCAGTGGATGCATACCCCGTGAAGTAGCTAGTCTTGCTAATTTACAGTTTTATTTCAATTTATCGAGAAACTCCTTGCAAGGATCTCTGCCTCTGGAGAGCTATTGATGTTTTAGCTAACAGGTTTGTAGGTCAAATTCCAGCTACTCTCGGAAGCTATGTGCAACTTGAATATCTGAAGCTTTCTTCAAATGAATTGCAAGGGCCAATACCCAATTCTCTCAGTGGATTGAAGAGTCTTGTCAGTATGGATCTGTCGTTCAACAATCTTTCAGGTTCGATCCCCGTGTCTCTTAGGTCACTAAATATGCTTTAGTATTTGAATTTGTCTTTTAGTAAATTCTGTAGAGAGATCAGAAAAGAAGGCATCTTTACAAATTTGATAACTGCTTCATTTATGCGAAATACGTTTCTCTATGGAGAATGGATCCGATTACCTTCATATTATGTTCTTAATACTCAGCCAAAAGACCACACCAATATAATTAGAATATTAGCACCAGTGGCTGGAACCATTGCCTTCCTATTAGTTTGTTTATTGATCTTGGGACTAATTTACAAGAAGCGTAAGGTCAAGTCCGACGCTCACAGTGACATCTTGCCCCTGAAACTCATGGATGATAGGGGGATTTCCTATCAAGAAATCATAAAAGCCACTTATGGATTCATGGATTCAACAAGAAAAACATGTTAGGGACTGGTAGTTTTGGCTAAGTGTATAGAGGCATTACGGGTGATGGTAGAGTGGCTGCTTTCAAGCTTATAAATTTGGAAAATGGGGAAGCTAGCAAGAGCTTCATCAGGGAATGCAAAGTGTTGGCAGAAGTCAGGCACAGGAATCTGGTAAAGTGTTTAGAATTTGGACACAAAGTATTGGTTTTAGAGTTCATGTCCAGAGGGAATTTGGACATAGTATTGCATTCCACGGGTAACTCATTGACCTTCAGGGAGATTGAAGATAGCAATTAATATTATCCATGGATTAGAATATTTGCATCATGACTGCTTTCTACAAGTTGTAAAATACAAATATGCATACTTAGCATGTTAACTTACATATATTTTTCTATTGGCGTAACCAAAAGCTCTCTAGGCATCAATGTGGTCTTACATTTGAAGGCCAGGAACGATGCAGAAAGTTCCCAGAATGTAGTGTTTAGTTTAATATTCACTATTTTGATTTTTCCTTTTTGAGCAAAAATAGAATCCATTTTGTAGGTTGTGCTTGCTGTGCAAATTTGTAAGATGAGTTTTATGTATTCAACTACACATTACTTTCCTTTTTCAATAAAATTTTATGTAATGGAGTAAAGAAATTCATCATTTAAAGTTAGAGTCTCAAACTGCCATATTTTCTTCTAAACAAAACTTATTTAAAGTTACTAGAAAGATTTTTCTCTGGCAGTAAGTAGTTTGCCTAAGCTCTTTTGGATTTTTCATCTGCCGTGGACAAAATTCATTATCAAAGTGGAATATCTATTATTTTTATTTTCCCATTACATTTGGCTGTAAGTTAAAGTGATTTTTAGTACATTTGACAGTTTTCACATATACAAAACTACAATATCTCTGCACAAATTATATTGAAATTTTGAAAGTGGTAAAATCACTGTAACAAATTGTAAAATATCAGATGTCAACCTCTTCTAAAAAAATTGACAAATTTTGACAAATTTAGGTTGACTTGGGTATGCTTTGCAGAACTAAACCTCCAACAAGATTGTATAGAGCATTCTTGATTCAAAAACTAGTACACAGTTTAATCCAGATGCAGCAAACTCTCATTAATATGGACTGTCAAAATTTAATGTCTTTGATTATTTAAATTGCCATGACAACTTGTATGATTTAATATTAATAAGTGATTACAAAATTTAGTTTCATTTCTGTCACACAATATCTGATTGGTAGAACAGGGATGCCACTGTCAGCTATTAGCTATTGTCTAAAATCAGCTCTAAAAAGGTAAATTATATTAGTTAGAAGCTAAATTTGAGTGACCAACAATTATGTACTTTCCCATTTTTTTTTAGGCCAAGGATTTTCATTAGGTAGGAGACTTCGTCAATGATGCTCTGAATAGTGTTTCAAAGGAAAAACAATTAAAATTTATTCCGTACAGAATCCAATATGTAACCTAAATAAGTTACTGTGATTCTTGTGATTCTTATTTTCATGAGCAGTAGAAGATGGCCCTTAAAATAGTGAATTTAGTTGCAATTGGGTGGATATGGGTTGAATAGATTGTTGCAAACTGTAGACTCTGAATGATTGTACAATGATGAGGGCACAGCAGTCAAATTGCTTCTGATGATAATCTGAATCATTTGTATAACTCTTGTATTTGTTACAGTGATTTTACCACTTTCAAAATTTTAATATAATTTGTGCAGAGATTTTAATTTTGTAAATATGAAAAATTAGTCTATTGACAATGGAGCCTTAATATCTTCCTAATTCAAAGGTTTGGTTTCAGTTGTGTTTCAATCCTTCTAAGTGAATACATAATTGCTAAATGATCTACCATTAGATCTCATGTATTACACAAATGGATGAAAAACAAAATGACCACTTTTTCCCATAATTAACCTTCCACACCTCTTCGGTGTACCCATTGCACACCAAGGTGCGATTGCTAGTTAGACTTAGAACCATTTTGATATTGAAAGATGAAATTTCACTTATCCTTCATGCGTTTTAAAGGCTAAATTACTCTTTCTAAGTGTTTACTACGTTAAGGAAATCAGAATTACAGAAATATTCAGTAAGCATAAAAAAAAAATTCTTCTAAATTTAGTAAAACACAAAGTTGGGAATAAAAATTGTAATAATTTATTCTAGAGAAAGAAACTGATAAAGGGATAGAAAGACATGTCTGATCAGCAAATGGCCACCTGAAATGGACTTGGGAAGGTTGTAGGATCATCTCTGCTGATTTTCAGCAACTCTAGTAGTTGGGTGCTCGTATCCTTTGCTCAGATTGTTCTGCAACTATCTAGAGTTGCTACTCTAATTTTCCTAAGTTTCCTGTTGCCTTCAGAATTCTGATACAATCTCTATACACAAAGAAAATGATGACCGAATCTTTTGGGGGAGGAAAAAAAATAGTTAGTGCTTTTAGCCCCAATGAGTTCCCTATTTGGCATGTTTCACCCTCCACAATAGTACACAAAAATTGAAATGTGCGTGATCCCTAAATGTGAATATTTGCAGTTTGTGCAATGATTTGCAGCTACCAAATAACCCTAGGAGGATATCTAGTGCTAAAGTGGTGCGTGCTTGTACAATGGAGGAGATAGTGAGTTAGGGGGTTGATGTAAGGGAGGTTTTATATCTGCAAGAATGGTGGATTCAAGTGATGGGGAAATTCTGGAATAATAGAGAATTTGTGTAAGATGTCTTGAAATGGAAAACGCTATTGAGTGAACTAGGGATTTAAGCTAGGGAAAGGAAGATGAATATCAAAAATGGACTTCAACAATAGGAGATTCTTAGATTTTCAGCCATGGAGGAAAGAAAACTTAGTATCAACATGTAAGGGAAAATTTAGTGAACATCAAATATCAACACCATAGAGAAAGAAAAAATTAATAGGTGATTACAGGTGAGGGAGGAAGAATGAGAAAAGAGATGTGAAATTAGGGCTTCCAAGGACATAAATAGTGTTCTAGGTCATAATATCTATTAGGACAAGAAAACTTAGAAAGAAGGTGTTTTAGGGTTTAAAAAAGGGAATTTTAAATTTTGAATTTGACACTAGCTGTCCTACCTAAATATTGATAACCAAAACACATGAAGATTATGAAATAAGGAAACACATAACAATACAACACAAAATACATAAATAAAAATGTTTATTTACAAGCATGCATGAAGACAAAAAATGATCCAAAAACAATTTATAGGTTGAGAAAAGTAACAACCCCTCCTTATAAGTTGCAAATCCAACCTTAATAGCATTTAGCCTTGAGAAACGTGACTAAGACCTATTGTGAACAATGGCTTAGGATGACATTGAGGCTCCTGTGAAGAAAGCATACACATGTATGGGTCATTACTTTGTAACTCAAGGTGTACAAGGAAATCTTCAATATCACTACGATCCATCCATATACTTTATGGAACATTTATATTATTGTATATATTAATGAACAATGGCAACCTCATGCTTTGGGTCCTTAAAACATGCTTCACATTCTTCATCTTTTGCAATTACACCCTTTAGAATAGGCAGACAAATACTAAATTTTCAATACATACATCTTCATCAAGATCATCTTTGTCATTCATGACAATCTCATATCAAGATTTTGAAGAAAAACCTAATCCTATTGTATTAGACTCTTCATCTCAAAAGAAGATGTCAATTTAGAATATTGAATAGACTAAAAAAATTATATCTTGTCCCTTATGCAATTAGGACCACCTTGCACAATAGTAAGAATTAGAACACAACTATGTTCTTTAGACACTTGAGTGGCCTCATCTTCTTTAGATAGCATATAACATACTAGTGTAGTTTCACTTCTATTCAATATAAGGATATTATTTTCTTCACTCAATAGTCCTTCATCCATCTCAAAAAATTTGAGCAAAGCTAGTGGAGCAAGAAAAACCTCTAACTCTTCTCTATACCCTAAGAATGGTATGGAAGTGAAACTTTTCTAGAAATAATGTTTCGTGGTGATTCCATATATACTATCCCTTGGTTTCTTTTCATTTTCATGCTCTTTTTTAGATTTTTGTCCATGTGACATGTGTAGGAATCCAATGCATGATTATGCAAATCATACACTACCTTATAAAAAGAAAATTATATTCAATATATCCCATCACAAAGTTGCCATTGAATTCATTTGGTAGACATTGAAATTTGGGAGTCTCTTGAAATCCCTTGATCTACATTTGAAACTAACTACAATTAAGTGAGCCTCTACATTTCCAAACAATTTCATCAATCATGCATATATTTCTTGTGAAAACTACAAAATTATAAATCGGAGAAGGTGCTTCCAAAGATGGCCTTGTTGATGGACCATGTAAACGAAACCTATTGCTATTAACAAATGGGAGAAACTATTCTCCTTGGAGGAGGCTAATACTATTGAAAAGATAGGATTTTTGGTATTTGCTTCTTCATGATAATAACATGATTATCCATCCTCTCCAATAATAGATCTGCTAACCTTGGAATCATTTCTCTAATTGAGTCCCTCCTTATCATCTTATCAAAATCATGTTTTCTAATTCAAGAACATATTTTTCAAATCATTTGTCCAACTTGTTTTGAGAAAGAATGTAATATTGAGTGAGAGGGCATCAATAAAGCAACCTAGAAGAATCTTGTAACAATCCTAACATTTATTTTAAGCCAAATAACTTAGATTTTAACTATTTTAATCAATTTTAGAAAAACCCACAATTTTTCCTTTACAACACCCGAAGATTAACTTTAACAATTTACTTTCAGCTTTTAACATTTAACACGATATGACCCAAAATCCCAATTTCCTCATGGATTTTATACTAACATTAATATTAAAACAAGACTTAAAATAATAAATGGAAATTCATTGTAGCACATTTTAGATTAATAATATAGTTTGATATTATGTTTTAGTACAATAGAAAAAAATAGAAAGTAACAAATGTATCGCAATAGGTACAATAGTTGCAATAATAGAAAATAATGAAACTACACTATGGGAGCTTACTATAGGTTGCTAGTCATCTTGTTGCAATACATATTAGATCTATAACCATGAATCTATCTCATGACCTTTTAGTGAAGCTATCAAATGGTTTTCATCTTCAAGACTATAAACCTAAGGGGTTTTATCTCTCGATCTTTTGTAGATTTGAAGGTTTTTGTCCTCATGTTTGACACTCTAAATATATGCTCTAAGTAGTATTTGCAAGGTTTTTGATGAAGACAAACAGACTAAATCTTCCAAGGAACACATTCTCCTCCCTCCAATATTGCAAAACTATGAGAATATATTCCCAAAATAATAAAAATTGTTTTTCGTAAGTAGGAAAATACATGTTGTAGTGGGACCACTAAGTCTAAAATGGTCCTTAATGGTATTCCAATTTGTGCAAGGGTGGGTAGGAATGAATAGTGAAAAAAGGTGCCTAATTGTAGGGGTTTGAGAGTTAAGAAGTTGAGATTCAAGAAGGAGGCATGATAGTAGGAAGAAGTCCAATACTCCAATGGGAATAAAGGATAAAGACAATGGATGGTTAGAAGGTATGCCTAGACATGGATAAGTTCAATGACCCAAGAAGAGAAAGACAAGTGAATGTTTAAGGAAACGAATTTTGGTACGGGGAATTCCAAGACCCTAGTAAGGAAAAGGAAGGAGTGGAGTATAGGAAAATGGAGAAATTGTGAACCTATGTCACACTTTCACATAGTTCATGAACTCGCAAACTTTTCCTATTTGTTCCTTTTCTTCCTTGGTCATTTTCTCTATTCTTATTTTTTTCACTTTCTATGATTTGGAAAACAATGTCACACTTTTGGGGAGTTCGTTAACTCACAAAATATTTGATACTATAAACCTTGTTGGACTTTTGATAGGTTCATGAACCTATGAACCTTATAAATCAAGACTTAGACACATTTTCACAAAACCCACTATACTTAGAGAAAATACTACCAAGATGGTTGGTATTGATCAAGCTCAACTTTAAAAAATAATGGAAAAGGACTTTTGTTCCCAACATGAATTTATTCAAAACAAGAAATTATATGTCCACCCTTCCCAAAATTTCTTGTCCTCATGCAATGCAGATTTGAGTGCTCTAGTATTTTTGGGCCTTTCCATGTGGTATCTTCAATAGGTAGGTGTCTCCAATAGATTAGTATTTTGTGACACTTCTACCTCTCAATTGTTTTATCATGATATGTATGACTTCTTCAAGTATCAAAATCAAATTACCCTCATCATATAAAGGTGGAAATTCTATTCAAGGTGTAATATTCTAAATAATAGCTATTTTCAAATAAGAAACATGAAAAAAATTATAGATTTTGTTGTTATCTATAAGTTTCAATGCATAGGCCACTTCACCTATCCTCCTCACAACCTTATAAGGTCCATATAATCTTGGTTTGAGATTTTTAGCTCCATTTCTCTTGAGGGAAGATTGTCTATAAGGCTCAAATATTAAGTAGACCATGTCCCCAACCTCAAATTTTATTTTATTTTGGTGATAGTTTACATAAAACTTCTATTACCATTGAGCTTGTTGTAGATGATTTTTGAGCAGTCTCAAGATCTCTTGGCTTTGATTTATCAAATCCCCAGCTACTAGTTCCCTACTATCTATAGCTATTAGGTCAACAAAATTGAGTGCATCATAATGATACAATGCTTTGAAAGGGGACATACCAATGGACATATGTTAAGATGTATTGTAGCAATACTCCCCCAAGTGCAAACCCTTGAATCATGTTGACTATTGTTTGAAGCATAATTCTTCAAATACCTCTCAATCCATTTATTTATGATTTCTATTTGACCATCTATTTGGGGATGATAACTTGTGTTAGGAGTGAGTATGTGCTTGCCAAGTGGAATAATTCCTACCAAAAAGCACATTTAAATTTGTTGTCCCTATTACTGACTATGTTCTTAGATAGCTCAAGAAACCGAAACACATCTTTGAAAAATAAATATTTTACTTGAGGATCCTTGAAGTCTAGGGTATGTGCAGGATCATCATGGAAAAAAAAGCCCTTAAGTGGCAATGAAAATTCA
>VDFB02305150.1:0-15238 GCA_007258455.2 Sequoia sempervirens | reverse complement strand
TCTCATAAGATAGCACAAAATGTAAAATACAAATACTAATGTAACTTCTCATTCAATAATAAATATTACAACTACTAATCTAACTTCTTATTCAATAATAAATATAAGCATACAAATTGAAGTTTGTGTCATCCAATTTTATTAAACTCTATACATTTTTTCTCCAACATTTGTTCTCAAAACAAGGAAACTTTAGGAAATGTACATTAGTACAAATTGAGGAAGCCCTTGGAAAGGGTATGAGAGTGAGGAAGCCCTAGGGGAGAATATATTATTGATCCAATCCATTTTGAAGGAGAATAATTCATTGAAGATGTTACTATGAGAGAGTTTGCACAATGTTCACCAAGAAACATTGACGAGAGGGACAACAAATCATTGTCCAAGGAGAAAGGATATTTTTTGTTAAAAATAATTGTAGGTGAAAATTAGAAATTATATATAAAGAACATACTAAGAAGTTGTACGAAATGAAGCACAAAGTCTTATGGTACCAATGAATAGTGAGGGTTGTATAGATGCATAATAGGGCAATGCAAATTGAATATTAATATAAAAAATGGGTAATATTTATGAGGCAGAAATTTTCTTGCAATCTCATTTGGATTTGATCATCTTATTATGGACATGGATACTTGTTGATTTGCACATTTATGGTTTGTACTTAAACGTTTATGATGGTAAACCTATATGGATAGTGAGATCATGGTTAGGATAATTTAACTTTATGAGCATATTTTGATAATCTAGATTAGTGGATGATTTTGGTTTATTGTTAATATTCATGTATTGGATATATAATTGTGACAAGATGAGCATGTACTTATTGAACTAACCTAGTGGCAATTTAGTTTATATATGATTTCATAACTCTTTATATTTTTTCCATTAAACTAATGTATGTGGATTCCACTTATTCTTTGAATATTTCTATTTAACTTAGTTTCAAATTAGAATTGATAATTAGAATAAGGTTTTCTACATGTATAGTGGATTTTAAAAAATGGCATGAGCTAACACTATGGGATATATGTGAAATTGAATTGTTTAAGATAAGTAATTACAATAATTAGTTGAATTATGTAGATTATGCAAAATGATGAATTTCCCATTGAGTATGAATATATTTAAAATTATTGATATCCTAGACTCTTCTTATCTAAAGTTTCATTCCTCTAAGTGTAAAATTTTTGGATGCCATGATTGTATAGGTGCACAAAGTGTTTTGAAGACCCTAGAATTGGGTCAAAGTTATCTAGATGACTTGGTTTCTTGTCTATTTCTTTGATGGTTTAGTATAGGAACCAAGTAAAGGGAAATGAATTATTGAGTGGTAGTTAGTGAGATTGGAGCTTTCATTGCCCTTAAAGCCTTTAAATGGAATTGAACTAGAATAGGAAGTTGTTTTTATGAATTATAATATTTTGTCTTGTAGGAAAGGAAATAATTGTTGATGTATGTGAATAATTGAATGAATTTTGAAGTCGTTTTTTCTTTTTAAATATCATTATTCTTGAATTAGACTTGAACTTTGTGTACTTTATTATGAGTGATACATTATCTATAAATAATTTTCTCATGTGATTGATATGAGGAATTTTTTTGTGGTCATGCTTTTAATTGGACCTGCACTAACGATTTTCTTACAATTAGAATTTTTTATCCTCTTTTGTGACTGTAATTTTTATTAAACCTTTTGCTACCTACAATTTTGACTAAGGTTTCATGATTGCAATTTTGACTTAGACCTTGAAACTAGAATTTTGTTTCAAGTTTTATGACTAAAATTTCTCAAGGAATTTATTCATGTAAATCACACTAGATATTTTTTTATTGCAATTTAGTTTGGATTTTGTAATTGTATTTTTTCTTAAGACTTCAAGCATTTGAGATTTTTTGGTAACAATGTTTCAAGTAAGGAGTTTATGGGATGTCATTTTGGATCTTATGATTGAGAAAAACTCTGAGCAATTTGATGTCATGCATTTTTTGTGATAGCAAGATTTTTTGCAATTTAATCTAATCTTTTGAAGCTTTTGTCTTGTGTAGTTTAGAGTTGAAGTTGTAATTTAACATTGATGATCTCTTGTATTTTAGCATTGATGATCTTCTTATGATTAGATGTTTAGTGAACATTGTTACACTTTTATAGTATAGTATTGATATACTTGCTAGTGATTATGACAAGTAGGATGGGATGCTTGTTTGTGATGACAATTGTTAGTGAACCAGAGAGAAATTCTAGCTTGGTTATAAATAAAAAATATTATGAAATTGATCATATATGTTATAGCGTCACATGTGAGTAGGTATGCATTAAACTATGAACATATTTATTTTATTCCTATGTGTGACATGTGGTTTTATTTTTGTAAACACATAGCCAATGATGATGTCAAGTAGCATGGGATTCTTCTTTTCCATCACAATTGGTAGTAAACCAAGGAGAAACTATGGCCTAGTTAATCGGAATAAAGATTAAAAAAAATAAGTATTATGAAATTGTTCATATATATTCTTGTGTTACATGCAAGTAGGTATGCACTACAAGATGAACATATTTTCTTTCTATATGTGTGATAGTGTGTGTAATTATAATTGAACCTCTTGAATGAGATAGTTTATTAAATGGGTCTATGCAAGATCATGGGGGTCCAAAAATTTGTGATATGACAAAAAAGACATTTTTCATTTGCTCAAAAATGTGAAATTCCACTTTGACTTTTTACTAGGGTCGGGTAAAAAGTACATGTTGACATGGTAAGAACCAGAGCTAAAGGGATATTCATTTCTAATGTAATCATATAAAAATTAAATAAATTATATATATTATATATTTTTATAATATATTATAATAATATTTATTATATTATAATATAATATTAAAATATATTATATAATATATATCATATATTATATTATATTATATATTATTATTAATAGATAATATATAATATATATAATATATTATTGTACTATATATAATAAATTAATATATAAAGCTGGCTTTCTTAAAAAAAAAGCATATTGAATGAAATGGATATGTTTGCAACAAATCCATTTCTAATGAAATCATATAAAAAATAAATATAGTTTATATATGTTATACTATTATATATTAATATATATATTGTATATTATATTATTATATATAATATAAAATACATATTATATTATTATACTATATTATAATATTAATATATTAATATTTTATATAATATATAATGCATATTATATTATTATACTATATTATATCATTATATTATATAATTAATATATAATATATAAAATTGTTATTAATATATAATAGAATGGACTTTATATTACTGACTTTGTTAAAAAAAACATAGGAAACAAAATGGATATTCTGCTTGGAATGGATATTCGTCATAGTATAAAACAAAAAGCTTGAAAGTTTATCATTTCGTATCACCAACTACGCCAGGAGAGGGGGCTTTACAAGAGCAAACAAATAAATGACCAAATTGATATTTGAGTTTAAACTAGTCAGAGACCTCCTGCTGGCGCTTTCTTATGTTTTCTGCTGTTATGTTTTCACACTGTTAGACTATGATACTTTGTTTGGATATTTTGATCGCTGGTTTTGAATGATAGTGGATTTACTTTGTGACATGATGATACATTATATTGTGATATTTGATTCCTCAAGTATGCTTAGCGAAGTTGTTTACTTCTCGCATGATTATTGCTATGTACATGTTTATGATGCACCAATCATACCTGGCTTCACGTACCGATGTGACGGTATTGGTGTGGAGAATGGAACGTGATCACCTCACTTATGAAAAGCCCCGTGATATCCATGATTTTCTCTGCACGGTGTGTCTGTTTAATGCTTCATTTATATATATATGCACGTTATTTGCTTGGTTGCAGTAATTGTAGGTACATGACATTGACTCCACCTGGGTGCTCAAGTCTGAGCGTGTTAAGACTCAACAGATATGCTGATCGGGAGATAGTAGTTTGGTTCACCCTAGTCTAGTCTATAACCCAGTCACTGTACATTGTCAGTTTTAGTTTGAGTTTTGGTTGTCTTGTCTTTTCTTGATTGGATTAAATGGTTTTGATAGGAAAATCTGGTCAATTTTAATAATAGTTTATTATGTCTTATTTACTGTTATTTAAATTGAATTTTAATATTGAAGAAATTAGTTACATGTTATTTAATTAATTAGTTAGCTTATTTGGTTAAATGGTTTGATCTTAAAAGATTAAACTTATTTAATTAAATAAATAAATAAATTAAATTAAATTATTAAGTGTGTAAATAGTTTTATTTGAAATTAAATTAATTTGTGGAAATGGCATTTGAATTGTAAATTAAATTTGTATTTGAAAATTAGAAAATTAAATAAAAATAAATGCATGTGATTTGAATATTGGTTGTAAATTTAAATTAAATAAATTAATTGCATGCAATTGAAATTGGCAAGATTGCCGAGAAGTGGTGAAGAAGATATTTTGTAACCACTTCTCGACATGTGTGCTAGTGCATTAATTGATTATGGTTGAGGAAATTTGTTTATGGAGGTAAAATTGGATCTAGGAAATCACAGAGGTTATGCTTTCATTCAATGGAAAATATTTTATGCTCAGGAATTTTTTGTATATGTGTATTTTGTTATTTTTGTTGTAATTTGTGGAAAAATCTTGGTTGTCATTGGGCTTTATATCTCGAAAATTTTGTGGAAGCTAGCTGTTAAAGATCTTCACCACCGGGCTTTCAAAGCACGTGAAAAATAGGCATTCTACTTGTGAAATTATTTTGTTTATTTTTGAAAGGAAAAATGATGTGAAAAGAAATTGAGGATTATTTAGATCCCTGTGTTTCGTGCAAGAAATTTTTGTTCACTGTGTTCTTGTTGTGAAAATTGTTGGTTTAGTAAAATACTATAGCATACTTTCTCTGGGAAAGGTTTTTAATTCTTTAAGATTTTTGTAATTCTCGGGAAAGTTAATTACTGTGTATTTACCGAAGGATTTGAAGATTTCCCTTAAAACTTAGAAAACTTATTTCTCTGTTAAATAATTTTTTGAATGAAAATCTCTGTACCCGGAAGAAAATTCGTTTATTTCCCCAATTTCCCCGTAATTACTTCTCTGTTAAAGAAAAAACCCCTGTGAAATTTTCCTGATAACCCTAAGGGATTTTATATATATATATATATATATATATATATATATATATATATATATATATATATATATATATATATTTATAGATATATATTGATCTCATATACAAATTGGACTATAAAATTTATATTTATGTTTGGTATTTCCTATAGAAATCGCCGTACAGGCGTATTAGGAATTTAATTTATTTTTTTAAAATTTTCAGAGGTTTTCGGATAGCCGTACGGCGGATATAAAATAAAATAAAATTTAAAAATATAGTGTGAAAGGGGAGGGCCGAAACCCTCCCCATTACCCACAGTGGAGGGGTGCACCCTCCATGGCTGCGCACAACAGCCAGTGGCTGTTGGGCGCAACCCTGGCAGGGGCCGCGTCCTCCCTACAAGGAGGCCACAACTCACCTAGCCGCGTCCCCCTATATTTGCTTTAAGAGTTTTGCTTTGTTATTTTTTTAAAAAGAAAATAAAGACTTTCTATTGCGAATTAAATTTTGAATTTCATCTTTAAGTTTTAATTTATATATATATATATATATCAATATATATTTATATTTGTTGGTATAAATTAACAATGTTTTTATAATAATATTATATATAAAAACATATTTGTATATATATATATATATTTGAGAGATTTGTGATTTATAAATTTAGAAAATAATTTTGATATTTTAAATTGCATGTAAATTTTAAAATTAAATATTTCTTTTTATAGTAAGAATGAAAGAGAATATTTAATATGTTTTTATATTAGTAAAATTGAGAAAGTTCATTTGGTATAAAATGATGCAATTTTCTTTAATATATGAGAAATAAAATTATGAACAAGTTAATTTATTTCTTGGTATTACTGATTGTTTGAATGGATTTAGTATATCCGAACCATAGACATTTACTTTTCTTGATTTGCTTTTATTATGTTCTTTTGGGCAAATTGGGAAAGTTATAGTTGTATAAGTCTTCCAGAATGAATTGTGTAGAAAGGGTGTATTATTGTTCAAATGTATTTCTTGAGTTAACTTGGGTTGTGCATTTGTTAAATATGGTGTTTTGATACCATTGTGGGTCATTTGTTAATATGTGATAAGCTTTATGCACTTTGTAAACCCTAGTCAGGAAAACTTAGAAATCCTTGTTATGTTTAGGGGAGTGGCTTTTTGTAAGGGCCGACACACAAAGTGGTGTCAGGGTAACTTACAAAGGGTTAATAAGCCAGTGATAACTAAAGAACACAATAGTTAGATTAAAACTCTTAACAAGATGATTATGCCTCGCTTATGACTCTTGAGCTACTTCAGTCTTGAGTATAAGATGAGAAGGCCTGGAATGGAAAATCGGTGTCTTGTTTTACAGACATTCAATTCTAACATCACTGGGCCGGATTGTAAGAGGTTACTAGGGTAACCCCAGTTGGGGGCCGGAACCTAGGAAGAAACACCAGGGTAACCTTTGCAGCATTGTGATGACACTCCACCTAAAATAATAGTTAACCTTGTGTATGTAGTACATTCAATTATCTAAAATCTGGAAGCAATGTAACCATTATTTGTTATGTACCAGTGTCTATAGGGTTAGTAGATTGCGTCTAGTAACCATATTACCATCTCCTAAGCATGGGTGGACTCCACGTACCACATGGTTGGGTGGAACGTGCACCTTACTCCGTTGGGTCCCCAGCTTATGATCATGGCATTGAGAGCTTCATGGATAGAGAGCTCGCACTTGGAAACTTATATGTACTATATCATTGTTAATTGTAAATCTTTATTTGAAAGCATCCCTCAATTGTATATGAGGTGAACACTTGTAATTGTAATTATTATTGAACTACCTCATCAGATGGATGAGTATTGTACTATTATATCAAATGCAATGTATGAAACAAATTTGTACTTTATGTTATCTTGAATGGAGTTTCAAATGATATGCAATGTTTATCTTTATGTTAATGTTAAATAATATGTGCAATGCAAAATACTAATGTCGTCTATGGAAACTCAAAGTAGTGTATCGTCGTGTAACTTAATGAATGTATGCAAATTAATTAACTTAATAATTATACTTTAAAAAAAAAATTATTACACCTTTATACACAATTGCAACATTCTTAGGTTATTATGATGGAGCATTACACTAGCAATCCAAACCAATTTTATTTGAAGGTATTTGATTTTTAATTATTTTTCTTTAAAAAAAGTTGTTTTAGCATTATTTTTTAAGAATTTTAGTGTAAAATAGGTTTTTTTATATATATTTTAGTCTATAATTAAAAAATTGATAATTTTCAACATCAACTAGGTTTTGCAATGGATGAGAATCGAAATCCTCCACTAGAAGGAAACCCTACCCAACTAAATCCTCCTCCACAACCAAATCCTCCATTACAAAATCCTCCTATCTATGACAATCAATGGCTATTTAACTGAATTGAGGAGCATTTTCTAGATATACCATAAGCACCCTCACTTGTCTACAATGAAAACCACTTTAGAATCAATAATTTCTAATGTTGAAACTCTCATCAACCAACATATTTCCTTTTAAAAGTAGTGAGAGACAAAGAGGCAACAATATGCCTATGGCTTATTAAATGATCAAGTGAGGAAACTTGACATTTCCAGAGCCCAATTAGTACAATTTTTTATCAATCCTAAAACTAGACAACTCGTTGATGTGTGTAAGACTAAATATTCGATTAAATGATGCACACATTAGGGTATCCTAGATAATTTTTGAGATCATTGGTGGATAGTTTTTGATAAACCACCCAACAACAATCTTGATGTTCCACAATATTTTCTTCGAAAATTATATGCTAAATTTGTCAAATTTAAGGGTAAGCATGTCAACTACTTTGATATGAGGAATTTCCAAGGTGTGGGTAAAGGAATGCCTCGGGATAGACCCAAGGAAAATTGAGTAACCCTAGTTATTCCTCCTCCTATTTCTCCCCTACCTCCAATACAACACCCAGAGATTGTTCTAGATACAACACATCAAATTATCTTGGTCGTACATGCTTTGATAGCCATTTGACCACACAAAGCTCATAGTTTTTGCAACCACATGATAGTGATAGACCTATTGGATCAGCTGTTATTGGTATACCCTCCTCTTCTCCACATATTTTTGTGTCCCACCAATGCACTATGTGCAACCACATATGTTTAGGTCATCTTACATAGCCTACTAAGGCTCCAATGGATACATTTGGTTATGAGGGTATGTGTAGGATCATCAGGGAAAAAATAGGCCGTTAAGTGGCAAAAAATTCAGAAAAATTAGAGTTAGGCAACTTGAGATAAAAATATGTAAGAATATAATCTATAGAAAATTGAATGTAGTTTCTAAACTACTAGTTTTATTTTAAAAAAATCTATTTGGTGAAATGTTCTACAACAGTACTTTCTAAATTTTAGGGAAAAAATAAGAAGTGGTGTGTTTGGTCCAACCACCCTAAATCCACAATAAAATGATAAATATTTTTTTATAATATTTAGATATAAGTAGAGGACTCATGTCTCTCGGGATGTGATGGTTTTTGTAATTCTTTTCCAAGTAATAATTAATTATGAATTTAATATTACAACTTTTAAAAAATATGCAAAACCCAGTTCAACCACCTTAATTAATAAAACTTCATGAAATTCTAATATTTTTTTCTAATCCTATAAAAGTGAAAAGAGCAAAATGTACCACATGTTTTAATCCAAAAATGTGGGATACCTTAATTTGAAAGCTATAGGATGTTTCTTTTAATGAGCCTATCAATTAGGACTTTAGTTGTAATTCAAATAGAAAATGAATAATAATTGGTTATTAAATTCAAAGTAAAGCATAATTTATCTTGGTGGAAAGCTAAGAATCTCCTTTAAAAACCCCTTTCATTTCCTCAATTTGCAAAAAGTTGTCAGCCACATACCCTACACATACTCATCATATCACCACTTTTTGGCCCATCATGATCCTACACATACCCATGAGCTCCATCATATGTCAAATGTAGGAGATGAGAGAGCAGAGGCCAGAGCACATCTTGGAGAATCATCAGGTGCCAGAGATGAGGATCATGTAATGGGAAGACTTAAAGTAATTTAATAGTGCATTTTATCTTAAATTAATATTTGATAAGAGATATTAGTACTAATGTATAATTATGTGTTGGATTTAATAGTTGATGATGGAGGATCAAATTATGCAGGTCCAAGAGGGTACACTTACAACCATTTCATTTGGCCTAGAGAGTAACTATATGGTATACTTTTTTGCACATGTACATGTTTACAATTTTTTTATTGTATATGCAAATCATTTAAATTGTGATTTAGATGTTAATTCTTCAAATCTATTATGATTATACATGTACATTGATTGATAGTCTTATGTATTCTTTTCTTTTTATGTAACAACTTGTTGGTTTTACATCCACAATAACTACTTCTAAAACATTGGGAGAAGCATCACAACATGTATATTTGTTTTATATTCTTGAAACATTATGATTATATGTACATGCACATTTATAGTATTACATGTATTCTTGTCATTTTTTATACAGGAAACTGTCATAGTTGGTTCTAGGGAAAAATTTAGTAGCAAATCTTTGCCAATTGGCGAATAATTGAAATTGGGACCTCCAAAAATGGCGAATAGTACAAGCTAAAAAGGATGCTGAATCACTAGGTTTTTACAAAAAAAATAATTTTGTCCTGATTAATTCGCCTATTTAAACGATGCATCATTTGAATCGATTCGCCAGTAGTTTATACTGTATTTATAAATATTAATTATATTCACCAGTAATATTATATTCCTACCATTAATGTTGGAGCAATATCGCCACTAATAATAAATTACCATTTGATTTTGGGGCTTTTATTTATTTCCATAGATTAGATTTTTAATTGGATGGTTGCGGGTTGATTCTACGACCTAATACGCATGTGCCTTTTAAAAGGCTTGTTGAGGCTTAAAATTTATTTGAGCCTCTGGACAGTTCTTTGAAAAAGGAAACATGTGTATTGAATGGATTAACCTATAGCCATCCGATTAAAAAGCTAATCAACGGTAGCATTTTCACTTTTCATTTAGTCTTGATTTTAAAGTGATATTTTTTAAAAAACACTTAATTTGTGTGTGCTCCAATGCATTTTAGATAGTGAATTTATGCTTGTTGTCTCAGTCTCTCTAAGAGGGGGTGCATTGCCCTCAATCCCTGGGCTGGTGGCCTGTACCTTGACCTCGCCAGTGGTTGCCGCCCCTGAGCCCCTACTTCAATAGTACAAAAAACAAAAAAAAAATGGGGGAACTGCACTAACCAACTATGCAAATCTTTGAAGGAGAGATTCACCATTGTAATTAATCTTTTTAGTGATTATTCACTAGGATTCGCCACTATGATTATTATTTTTATCAATTATTCTTTAAGATTCGCAAGGATTTTACAATTTTTTTTAGTAATGTGCATAGATTCGCCAGGAAAATTAATATTTTTTTTCAAATAAAAGGAAAGATTTTACAAGATTTTACACCTTCGCCCAGGGGGGGTTTCTTAAAGTTATCCTAGTTGGTTCATCCATGATGAGCCCTTCTATAACAATAGAAAAATCATCACGGGAGGTATGTGTTTGATTTATATTGTAGATATATGTTTTGTTTATGTTTATTTGTCAACAATTATATATTAATTTGTATCAATTTTATTTTACCTGCTATCTAGTCATTTTCCTGATTTAGCAATGTGATGAATCCTCAACCATTTCAATATGTTAGGACTCTTGATCATCTTATGAGACAATCATTGTAGAACATCTTGTAGAAAAAAGAGCAAGACTTGAGGTAATCAAGAATTCTAATTTAGATAAATTATAGTTCAATATAGTGATTTTGTTGCTAATTTGACAATTTTAAATTATAGAATATAAATTTCAATTTAGTAGTCTCACTTGTCAACCATTGACATAATTAATACAATTTTTGGTTTGAATTGCTATTGTGTAGGCAACTTTAGAGCCACCAAGTACTTTTAGGAGGCTCAATTTTGATGATCCAGCACAAGATTAGGATTTTCTGGATATTGATACATTTTGATACATAGCTATTTGACATGTATATTGTATATAGATCTTGAGATGGCATATGCCATATTTTTTAAAACTTGTTTTGAGCTGGCATTTATGCCAAATTTGTATATGCACATACATAATTATTCCACAATTTGATATATAAAAATTTATATTCAATCTAATGTGGTCCTTGTGTGCATGTCTTTCTACTTTGAAACTTATTTAAAATTGGAATGTATAATCAGTTTAGAATGGTTAAGTAATGATTAATAACATGTTATATATTAATGAAATTGAGCTTTATTAGAACTTATGAATTATAATTGGTATATCTATGTTAGTATTAAATTTGGTGAAGTTTCCCAAAAATTCAAGCTCATACAAGGACATAAAATCACACACATAACTTAGAAAGTAAATTATAAGAATTAAAAAGCACTTTTTATTTTATTAAATTGGAAGGGGAATATCAATAAATACACTTTGAAGATCAATGTACAATGGTTAATAATTCATATTAGCTAACATAGTTTCAAATTGAAGCACATAATCATTAATTTTTCATAAGGAAATTCTTAAATCGTCTTAGTTTTATAAATGTTACTTGATGCTCAATATTATGTTGATTTATGAAAACATTAGTCAAGTCTTACAAGAAATGGATAAAAGAAGCATGAGGTAAAGGGTGGAAAAAATTAAGTTCATAATCTCTGAATCTTTGTGGAAATAATTTTATAGTTAGTATTTTATTATAAATGTAACATACAAATGTTGCTTTACAAGAATGTAAGTGGCTCAAGGATTCGATTGTACTATTATACATTGCAAACCAATCAATTTTTAGATATATTTTTAAGATACTTTCTAAAATCACTTATATAGGTATTCATATTTGTTAACTCACTCATAATGATGGCCAATTGGTGGGAAGAGTTAGGTTGTGTAGAATTAAAAGGGACATGAGAAGACAAATGAGGAGTGAAAGAAAAAAATGTTACATGAGTAAATAAAGGAAAAATAGAAGAAATAAAGTGACATGAGTGGACAAAGGAGGAGTGAAAGAATAAAAGTGACAAGTGAATAGTAGCTGGTGGAGGAAATAAAGGACATGAGTAGACAAAGGGAGTGGAAGAATAAAAGGGATTGAATAAACTGAGGGATGGATGAAGGGTGGCAGTGGAAGGAATGGATGGAATGGAAGGAGGGAATGGGAAGGTGGAAATGGATGGATGGAATGGAAGGGATATATAAGGATCTTGTGTATCATCAATGACTTGGATAAGGAAATTACTGCATTTAGGAAAATGTTTGTTACTACTCACCTTTGGTAAGAACATAAAATATATATATACCACCTATGAAGCTAATTGATTACATGATCATTTCAAGTTATTAACCATCTCATATTTGTTATTTGATTTCAGATATTTCAATGAATTCATCATGATCACAATATTCTTCTTACTCATCATAATGTAACATGTGATCATAAGAGGTCATGGAAGAGAGGGGTCATGGATTAACCTTGCATTTCATCAAAGAGAACCTAACACTCTTAAGACCAAAACTGACTACACCAACACATATAAGTAGGAAGATAAATGATAGGAAAGGGCTCTATTCATTCTCCAAGTCACCTAATCATTTTGGAGTGCACTATTATGATGTAGTCTCTTAAGAGGCCTAAGAGAAAAAAAGTACCAAACTATGATGGAGTGGTTCTCAGAGCTCGTGGCACCTAACAATGTTTCATATTCACGTGCAAGTCCATATGACATCCATCAACATTAAAATCCCTCATTTTTTGTCATCTAAACACTATTTGGCCATGCCAACTTAGAATGGAAACTTGCAAAAAGCATCAATAGAGAGCAGTAAAAATTTGGCAATAAGCATTTTTTTTCATACATCCTAGACCAAAACCGACTGCACCAAAATGTCCAAGTGGGAAGCTAAATTCTAGGGAAGGTCTCTTTTTGTTCTCCAAGATGCTTGATCATTTCAGATTGCAGTATTCCAATGTAGTCTCTTAAAAGCCTTAAGAGCAAAAAACTGTCAAACTATGATAGAGTGGTTCTTAGATCTCATGGCACCAAACAATGTTTTGTCTTCATGTACAAGTTCATATGGAATCCCTCCACATAAAACTCTCTCATTTTTTGTTAGCTCAACACCATTTGGTCATTCCAACTTAGAATGAAAACTTGCAAAAAGCATCAGTAGAGAGTTGTACAAACTTGGCAATAAGTATATTTTTTGTTTTGTGCTTCCTAGACGAAAATCGACTATGCCAACACATCCAAATAGCATATAAATTATAGGGAAGGGTTTTGTTTTTTCTCCAAGTCATCCAATCATTTCAAAGTGCACTATTTTGGCGCAGTCTCTTAAGAGCCTTAAGAGCAAAAAACTACCAAACTATGACAGATTGGTTCTTGGAGCCTGTGACACCTAACAATATTTCCTTTGCATGTACAAGTCCATATGACATCCCTCCACATAATCCTCTCTCAATTTTGGTCAACACAACACCATTTGGCCATGCCAAATTAGAATGGAAAATTGCAAAAAGTTGTTGGAAGCTTGTAAGCTTGAGTTGTTTGTGAGCTACTTGGGTGTTGTCATTGATGTCAACCCCTTGTATAAAGATAATGTTGGAATTGTTGGTATTGATTTCAACACATACTAGTGTTGTCATTAATAGTTGCAGTGGTTGTTGGCCTGACTTGTGTTTAGGGAGATTGTTGTTGTTGGAAAGTGTTGCATGTTGCAGATGTTGTATATGTGTTATAGAGATGTTAGTAATGTTGTTGATGAAGTTGGTTCACTTGGTTTACAAGTGCTTTTGAGAAAATATGAATAAAAGAGAGTTCAATGTGATAGAGTGGTGTTTAGTGTTTTTATCTGGATTTCTTCATGATTGAAGATATTCTCATGTGGTTTGGATGTGATGATCAAAGGTTTTAAGAGGTATCATATCCAAAGTTTTAGGTTCTAGATCATACTGCAGTGGAAGATGTGTTTGTCTAGTGAAACAAGGTGTCTGAGAGAAATGAGATTGATTTGCATTGCTTCACAATGAAGGTTCTAGTGTTGTGGATCTGAGAACGTGATTATATCATTTGTATCTACCTTCCCTTGAATTTTCAGGTGTTGAGTTGTTCTACAAAGTTGTCTGGTGTGTTGGATGTTTGTGCCAGTATGTCTGGTTCTAAAGAATGAAGGTGTTCTTGAGTTTCAATTGGTTGCAATAGTTGTGGTGAATATTTTGAGATGTTGCATAGAATGTTGTTGTGTGGTCTATGAGATGTTTTTAGACCTTGAGAGGTGTGTTATGAGTTTCTTGTTGGTGTTAGTGTAGGTTTGGCTAACCTGGTGTGATAACGCTAATTGTGGAGGATAATTGTTGTTTGAGGAAGTGTTGAGAAGCGTGTTTATGTAAATTTGGGTCGCAATTAAGTAGTGGAATGGTTTTGATTCACTTCTTTATATTGTGGAAGTGTTTGGTTCCGACCTATTTGGTGTTTATTGGTTGAGGTGTATATGTTTCACTAAGTCCAACCTAATTGACATTTTTTGAGGTCACAGAGGGTATAAATGAAAGGAGAATTGTTGTGTGGATTAAGAGTAGAGTGTTTGATGTGAAAGATGCAAATGTGATTAAGTGTGATAATCTAAGTACAAGTCTTAATGCCTATGACTTCCTAATGTTGTGAGCATAAGGTTTCTACATTTCAGTTTGTTTGATGAGTTGTTTGTGCTTTAGTGGAACTATAACTTCAGCATATGAGAGATGCATTATTAGTAGTTAAAATTGGTAGTGAACCACCCCTTCTTCTATTCTTCTTTCTTCTAGATAGTGAGTCCTTTGGTAGTGAGCCACTAGTAGTGATCCTTTCTTTATCTTTTTGGGTAGTGATCCCTTGGCAATGAGCCAAGTTATTATATTCGATGTTGCAATTCATATATTAACTTGAGCTAATCCTCACTATGGTTTTTCCCTTCTTAGGTTTT
>VDFB02305149.1:0-66145 GCA_007258455.2 Sequoia sempervirens | reverse complement strand
TTTCTTTGAAAAATTATCACTAAAAGTGTTCTTACCCCTAGACTCTAAATGAGTGGCTTGGACTAACACTTCATCCAAATTACTAGGACTCAACATTAGAATAGTATGCATTAGGTAAGAATGCAAACCACCTATGTACTTAAGTAATGTATCCTAAGTATACAATGGAACATTTAAAGTAATAGTTCGTTTTCTAAACTCATGGGTGTAATCTTGGACAGACTGACCCTTACCTTGCCTAAAGGTTTTCCAATTCATTGTTAATTATTGCATATAACCTAAAGGATAAAACTATTTTTTAAGGGCAGCGAAAAATTCCATCCAAGTCATATTAACCTTACCATGGCAAGCAATTTCCTCCCGAGTCCTACTCTCCCACCAGGTGAGAGATGTACCTCCCAACCGAAGAGTGGCTAACTGGATCATAGAAGCATCTTTTCCTAGGCCTTGAATCCTACAATACACTTCTACCTGTTGGATCCAATCATCTAACTTTTCAGCATTTAACTCACCACAGTACTTAGGCAATTCAAATTTTACATCCAGTTTAATAATAGGCTTAGACTTGCTCTTGAAAGGATTAACGGTGGTAGAAGAGGAAGAAGAAGAAGAAGGGGAAGATGGAGGAGATGGAGTTTTTGGATCTTCTCCTTCTTTGTCCTTTCGATCTTCCTTCTTTTCTCACTTCGATGAATCTCCCTTTTTGTGCTTCTTCTTTTTTGCATAAAGTTTTTCCACCATAGCCTTCATGTCAAGAAAGGCTCGCTGAAAAGATTTATCATCAATCTCTTGCTCAGTACTTTTCCTAGCTTCAGTTTCATCCATCTTTCGCAAATTCATTTGTTTGTCGATCTCAGGATTGTATTCTTCTAGCTCGCCTTCACCTCGATGTTTCCTAGATCATGTTAGCATCCAATTCTGCAATACTAGTCACACAAAGCTCTAATACCAAACTTGATCTGTTTTACAGATCTATGACAATTGCATTGAATGTGTAACAATTACAATTTTAAATCCAACTTAATTCAATAGAATTAACACACGAAAATAAAAATAATGGAAATAACAAAGTGATGAAAACAAAATGAAAGAAAGAGAGAGAGAGATGCAAACAAAGTTGATAACGGAGTTCGTCGTAAAAATGACTATGTCTATGGGCCCCTCTCCAATGAGTGGACTGATCCGATTACTTCTCCAGAAAATCAGTACAACATGTAGACATAATCTCCCCTTGGTTTACAAAGAAATTTGACAAGCCCTCCTTCAAAGTGCGCAAGAGCAACCTCCTAAATAGCACAAAAATCGAGCAAAATTTCTCCAAGGAATTTTCTTCTCCCATCAACACTTAGCCTTTCCATCCTACACTACCCCCTTTTATACACCAATATTACCCCAATTGGTTACTAACCAATTGATTTTACAATATTTCCCATACAAATAAAAATCTCCCATAATCTCCCTTTTTTTCCATATGAAAACAATAATCCCCCCTTAAAATAATCCTCAAATCTTCAATAATTCGTTAAAGCCGCCGGTCATATTAGGCTTTTTTAATGGGCTGATTGACTGTTGCTTTCCGAGAATAAGCTGTTGCTGCAAAAATGGGAATGTTTTGGCGCCGTCAAAGCGAATCGGACGCGAACGGTAAAGCTGCGTGATATCGCCACCTGTTTCGACCGTGAACAAAGCTTTGTGTGCTTCGCGCACATTGAAAAGCAGGTAGGACTGGGGAGTTGCAAACCTAGCGGATTGGCTAATAACTTCGATTGCAACTGTTATGTAACAAAACAAACCGGGCATAGCATATTGTTAAACACATTGTTTCTGGTGTAACAGTGAAGGCCTCCGGTTTGCTCGCCGATGGTTGTGGGTTTGAGCCCAATGTGGATCGTTAAACCTTTCTATTAACAAATAGAACCCTGTTTCCAACCCTCCACTGAAGGAGAGGTGAGTGGATTTTCACATGGCACGCCAAGGAGGTGCCACATGGCACAATATCATTCGCTAACGATTACACCTCATCTGCTATGCAATGCTGACTGGTTTGCCATCTATACTTGTTGACTAGACAGGGATGCCACGTGTCTACCGATAGTTGGTCCATACTCATTGACTCAGATGCCACATGCTCGTTGATGGTTGGTCCAGTCTCTATCTGTACCATATGGACTGCCATGTCAGCATGCTGACGTCAACACTTATACAGTCAAAAGTCAACCTTCTCTGCACGACCTTTGACTGCTTGTAACTTGAGCAAATGGAGTCTGATTCATGCGAAACAAATGTCATCGGAAAGCTCTCGAAAAGCTCTTCATGATGATGCTAACTTTGACCACTTTTGGTGATGTCAAATTTTGACCTTTTTCTCTAACCTAAGCCTTGAGTTGACCAAGGTTTGACTTAGCATAACTCGAGCTCGGTAGCTCCGTTTGACTCCGTTTGAGTTACGTTGGAGTCAAAATTTTGAGCTCTTCCTGGTGATGTTGATTCTGGAGACAAATGAGAAACTTCAAATTTTGACGAAGATCCTCCGGATCATGACTACATTATCATAGTTTTGTATTAAATGATCTTAGTAGTATTTATTTTAATTTATTATCATATTTCCATGTTTATATGATGTATATTGGTATTGGGTTATTATGGATCATATGGTTATATTATGTATAGGATATTGTGTCCTATTAAGTGATATTGCATTGCTTCAACTATTATATATATGGTACAAGTACACTTGATGTGCGAATTGAGTATGTAGGTACATAGTTATTTCCTTACCTAAATATGTAAGTCTCTAGTTATATCAAAATGTTGTATTGGGCCTAATGTGTTTTTTAACTCCTATCATACTTGAATTGAGTGTGAGATATATCTTATGAGACACTATGCAACTTTGGATCTAAATCACTGGTGATTCTATAATCCACTTGTGTTATGGTTTAACCATAAATATGTGTTGTATTTATGTTTTATTGTTGCCATATGAGATGTATCGTATGAATATATGTTATGTGTTTAGACCACTCCCATGTTAGAAATGGTGCTCCTCTACATGTCAGTTGTTGGTTTGGCTTGCATTGAGATACATGTATTCCAGTGTGACAAGTTCCTTCCAAGGACTTGATGTATTTGATTATGTTTTGGTTGTTGCATTGAATATGTGAGAATCCTTATCCATTGCTATTTTGTTTAGTACTAGGATGATGTTGTATACATTGAGATACATGTGTTATACTTTCTATAACTAGATTACATAGTATTTTATTCCATTGTTATTGGTATATATATCAAGATCGTAGATGTGATTATTAAATGGTATTAATATCATGTATTTTAATTGGGCTATTTGGGATGGATGATTATATGATGCATATGATATTGTGTCCCATTGAGTGATTTTATATTGCTTTGACTATAACATCTATGATGTAGTTTTTCTTGATGTGTGAATAAACCTACACCATAGATGTTATTTTCCTATTTGAATATATAGATCTACATTATCTCCCCAAAGATGGTTATATAAGATATGTTGCATTGGACTTAATGTGTTTTCTAACCCCTATCATACTCAAAATGAGTATGAGATATGTGTCTTTTGAGACCTTGCATAAATCTAGATCCGAATTGGTGGCAATTTTAGAATCTTCTTGTGTTGTGGTTTAATGATAAATGTGTTTTATAGTTCAATTTAATTTTTCACTTATTGTATTTTTCATATTTTGATGATTAAAATCATTACATGTTAATCATATATGATGCTTTTATGAAATCAAGAAATTGGAAAAGAAAAAGAGGAATTGCTATTCAGTTGCATTGAAAATTATATGCAAATTAATTAATAAGTTAAAATATTCCCTATTTATAAATTCCAATCAATTACTTATTATTTCCATAATTGGGGAAATTATTGGAGCATTAAGCTAAACTACACTAATGCTAATTTAAAAAATAGAAAAGGTAAAGGGGAGTTAAAAAGAAAAAGGAATGTCTTATTTTCAGTATTCTCATATATTTTTAAAATTGTTCTCTCAAAACCCTCTCCCTCTTATTTTTAAAATGATATGATTTTTCTTGATTTAGAGGATTTTTTTGGCTTGGAATGATTTGGAAAAAGGAATACATTGATGGTGTGCTTGCATGGTCTATGAAGTTTCTCCTCAAAATTGACTTTTTCCATGACTTTGGCGATTTGGTGTGCTCCAAATTGAAGGGATTTTTAATTTTTTTTCTTTTAAATTGTTTCATCTCATTATTTTCATTCTCATTTATGTGGTATAATATGGATTTTTTTCCAGTTGTGAATTCAATAGGTTGTGTTGTAACATTATTGTTTTGGAAAAAAAATGGCATTTTAGAGCCAAAACTATGATGATATGTATTATTGTTGCATTGATTTCCATGTACATTCAATAGTGATTAGCATGTTAAATTTAGAATAATTTTAGATGAATTTTAATAGGAGAAAATAAGTTCCCTTAGTTTTTGTCTATTAGACTATGTCCAATTTGTTATCCCATTCTTTGTATATTACTTTTTGTGTCACTATGATTAGGTGTGAGTAACTTAGAATTTAAGGTATAGAGAGTTTAGAAGGAGTGACTCTCAATGATGTCCTATATCCACAAGTTATTTTAAGGCTCCAATGTGTGAGAGTTATTAATCAATGATAATTAAAATTACATCAGATAAATAAAATGAACCAAGATGGTAATTTTGTGACATACTCAAAGCACATGTAAAGGTTGAATATGGATGCCAAGATATTTATTGACATACCTTATGTGCTTCTAGAGGTTTAGTATGGATTCCAAGGGCATTCCACCCTCTATTGTGTTGGGCGTCAGGGGGTACCCTTGTCTCATGATAGGAACATGTACTCCATCTTATAGATTCGTAAGCTATTGTGATGGAACTCCTTGCCTACTTCTAGGATCCTCATCTTGTGATGGAACATATTCCAACCATTGGCTATCGTCAGTACAAGAGAATATTTTTACAATCTTTTGGAATATTTCAACCAATCCTATTTTACCAACGACCAATTTTTTTCCAAAAAGGAAGGAATATTCGACTAATATTTTTTTGATGCCATGTTAATGTCAACATTATGTTAGTCGTATGACCTATCTCTTAGCCCCCTAGCCCCATTTGGCCTAAAGGAGCATTTTTTTTCTTTTCCTCATTACTTAGGCATACAATGTTGAAATTGGGCAAATGAGATGTCATCAAAAACATAGTTTTGTGTACTTTCTAATGATGTAGGTCTCATCATAAAATTTTGTTTCTAGTCTATTTTAAATTCTTAGTCTAATTCATATCATCATTTTCTACTTTTGATCTCATAACTTTTTTCCTGTATCTTTGATTTTTGTGATTATTGTAACACTAGAAAGGTATTTTAAAGCTCTTCATATCCATTCATGTACATTTTCTAGAATCTACCCCATGTACATTTTATTCAATTTTTTGTGATGTCGCATTGTGTAAGTTACTTGGATGTCTTGGCACCTCGAAAGAATTTTCTTGTGTGAGATGACTTCATTTGATCTACTTTATATGTACTGATGTTATCAATCTCTTATTTTTTTATTTAAGGAAGTATCATGGATTTTTTGTTCATCCATCTGTGGTCATCTTAGAAAAGGATAGCTATGATTCTTGGGGAAATAACATCCTAACACATCTCAGGTGGCTTGATATTTTGACTTATCTATATGGACTCATAGCTACACTAGACACACTAGGGAGTTATTCAGCATGGGGTACTATTAGTGATCATATTGTAGGAGTGATTTTTTCTAGTGTTGATCATGACACTATGTGTATTGTATGGAACATTAATTTTCCTCACACACTTTGGACTCAACTTTGGGAGATCCATTGAGACCTTTATATCTCTCCATTCCTAAAGTATCATATTGCAAATTATCTCATTCCTCTTGTAGATGCAGATTGTATACCCTTTACTGATGATACTTTAGAGGAGCTTGAGTACATCATAGTTCTTACATGTTACAATGGTTCAGATACTTGTCTTCATGTTCCCACTTTTCATATCGAGACCCAATCTCCATCTTTTGTTGTTCCTGATCAGCTTGGCATCACCATATCCTTGGCCCCTATTAATTCAATATAGCGGGACATTCATCATCTTCCTAACATAGCTACTTTAGATTCATATCTTACACATATCATTCTTGTTTGTAGATTGCTATATTGCAAACTTGGAGTATTAATTTGAGGAAATTTGTCTCCTCTTTCACGATATCCACATCATTGTTGTTATCCCACCATCATCTTTGTCATCTTTGGAGCTTGTTCTACATCAGACTTCATATTTTTTTACATTGAAATCATCTCATTCCAACATGTGGACATTTGAGTAGTTTTCAAAGGGACAAATCATTTGGATTTGGCTTCCTAATTCTTCTATATTTTGGGAATGGCTTCTCCAATGGCTTCTCCAATCACTAATAGATTTGTTTCTTCCTAAGGGGAGAAATGTTGTTTGCAGGAAGTGTATTGTGTTTTTTCTTCAAGCATTCATTATTAGCACATGAGCTCTTTCTTTATGGGGAAAATTCATATCCTCATTTCCTCTCTCCTATCCAAGGACATCTATTATACCTGTGTGAGATAATCAATCCTCGGGTGGTCACATTGAGTCCTCCTTCTATCCTTCTTTCACTAATGAAGTTATTTCATTTTTCTTTTTTAGAGAGGAGTTTTTTCCCATTTGGTTTTCTCCTCTTATCTATATATGAGAGTTTCATTTGTTTGTACATGGGTACCTCATCATGCCTTGTTTTTGGGACTCATTTATGCATCCATCATTACATTCTTCATCATGGTTTTTAGCTTCTCCAGAAGTTGATCTTAAGGGGGGTGTTGGAGTAATTAGGAAAATCATTTAATGATTTATAGTGTGGGAAAATGTATCCCTTTTTCACAGTTAATTTGGGAAATAATAATAATAAAATAAGCTAAATTATGCCTTAATTTAGTGTTGTAATGTGTATTTTACATATTCACATTAAGTTTAGGGACTTATTAGCTGGTGTTGGCATGGTTTGTTGGTTTAAAGATGGCATTATTGTTCTTTCCACCAAGATTCAAACCCCATTGGGGTGGTATTGTTGAACGGTTGTATTCTGGTTCATAGCTCTGATTCAAAAGCGTTTACCCCTTGAATAAAAAAAAATTAGGGCCTTATTAATTAAAATGGACTTAATTGTGCCTTATTTATGGTGTTGTAAGGTGTACCTTTACACTTTCACACTAATCTAGGGCTTTATTAATTAATTGAGGTTAATTATTCCTTAATTAGCCCCTTAGTTCAAATCCAAGCCTAATTAATTACAATTTTTGAAGGGTAAAACCCGACATTCATCAATTCCATGACATAGCACTTAAACATTATATAATGTGTGTCTTAGGTGAGTGACCTAGGACCCATTTCCCAAGGGCGAATGGGTCCTCACTTAGACCTAGGACCTAAATTTCAAATATGTTTTTGGTGGTCTTTCAATGATTTCAAATGTGTATTCACATGTCAGCTTGTGTTATTTGAATTTTGGGAATTCATGTTAACATATGTATAAATAAGAGGTCATTTCACTATGTTTCATCTAAGCAAATCCAAGACTTTCAAGAAAATCTAAGACTTCAAGCATTCTAGAAAATTTATGAGCAAGTGTGATCAAGAGCATTTTCAAGGCATTCAAAGGCATATTTATTGAAGATTATTGCAGCAATCAAGATCCATTATCATGTCCAAGTCTTCTTGTATCATGCATGTTATTTGAGCTAATATGTTGATGTAGTGTTCAAGATCCATTCAAGCATTCAAGGGCATTATTTCAAATCAAGTTTCAAGATCAAGATCCACATCCATTGAATCCATTTCATGCAAGTTGTAGATCCATATTCCAAGGTTCAAACAAAGGTTTGGTGAGTTGTGACATTGCATTTGTTCATTCATCATTCCTTCATGCTATTTCATTTCATTACAAGTTTTAATTACCAAAATGGGGTTTGACCAAGGAAAACCCCCATTCACCTAACAAAACAACATTTTTCCTCTTGATGTGTGTTTGCAGATTTTAGGTGGAAGATCTCTTGGAGAAGCAAAATTGCAAAGTTGTCAAAGTTGCATTTGTTGTCACCATTCTTGCAATTTCACAAAAACTGCCCTACAAGAATTATTTTCAATTTTTTGACTGTGAGATTCTAGAATCTAGGAGTGCAGACACAACAAAAGAGAACCCAAAAATAGATTTTATAGAGCCCTAGTTAGGACCCATTCACCATAGGGTGAATGATTCCTTAGTTTGCTTTGAAAAGACACTTCTTGTGACTGGTACACATCACTTTCCCATTCTTGGATCTGTATTTTAGCTTTGGGTTCCATCAGAATTGAGATTAGTCTTCTAGATCCACTTTATAGCTTGCATTTTGGAGTTGTTTTACTATTTTTAATCTTTCTCCCCAAAATGTTATTTGGCTTGGACCCCCATCCTTGCATAAAAGGGAAATTTATAGATTCACACCTTGATTTGACTCACCTAAATGTTGCTAGTCATTTCATTGTTTGGATCTCATTTCCTGAATGAAATTAAAGAAATAGGTCTATCATACGCCCTATTTTCCATTATTCCATTGTGGTGAACCTCATTTTTCTATGTTTCATTTTGGTGAACCTGAGTTTGATCATTGCAATTTTCTGATTTTGGAGTCCATTTTCACCCTAGATTTAAATCTTGCATTCATTTTCATTTCATTACATTGAATTGAGTCTCATTTAGGGTTGCTCAAATTGCATTAACTTTGCATTTCATTTGGGGTTTTAGGATTGCATCTTTGCATTCTCTGAGATCTAAAAAATACAAAAAAATCAATTATTTTGCATATCATTTACATAGCATTGCATCATCATCCATTTGTATTTGAAAATTGAAAAAAAATTGTACATCAAATAAATTCTCCTAGTTTTTTATTTTGTCACATTTTGCACTCGCATTCAACATTAAATTCATAGAAAATTCAAACTATAACTTGCTATTTCTGATCAGAATCTGGAAACCACTGAAATCATCTCAGAAATCTGTAAAAACATTTTTAAAAACCCTAACCTAGGACCCATTCACCCTAGGGAAAATGAGTCCTTAATTAGGGTCATTTCCTAATTTTTTGGGCACTAAAACATCAATTTCTGCATTTCATTTTTTTATTTTCAATTTTCTATTTCAGTTTATAGGTTTTTTGTTACTTGGAATTGATCATATTTAGCTTAATTTGATAAAATTAGTGCATTGTGTGATTTCAAAATTGTATTTACAAGACATCATTTTTTAGGTTTTTGCATTGTGTAATAAAAAAATTACCTTGTTTAGAATTTGAAAAATTGCATTTAAACATATTACATTCTAGGTCATTGCATTGCATTTCACCCTCTTTCTATTTTTGGTTTACATTGAGTTTGTTAAAATTGTATGAGCTTTACAACTTGGTGTCCTATTAGCAATATTGTTGTGAGACGTAGTTTGAGACTCATGTCATCCCATGATACACCATTCACTATGGATCTTTGGTTTTCCAACTCTTTCACTAATAGTGTTAATAATCAACCCTCTATGGATCATAGCCTTCATACCTCATTTCCAATGAATTCCTTACCTACAACCAATGTGCATGATGTTGCTAATGTCCCGTAAGAAAACATAAGAAGAATGGATGAATACATAGAAAATTTGTAAAACTTTGTTAATATTGAAAAGATTCATACTAGTGGCATTCCTACTTTAAATAATGTGAGGAAAATGCTTGAAAATGAACATGGAATAGAGATTATGTGAATTCTAGGTCATCTTGCTAATAATAACATCCCTACCATGACTAGTTGTGCTCAAGCTTTGGGGTACACTCAAATCCAACGTGGAAATTCCATTCCTCCTTCCACAACCCTCACCTCTATTCCTACATACACTAGTACTCATGTTACCACAACTATTAAACCTACTATTAATGTCAACACTCCATAGGTATTTCCATTGGGAATCCCTCTACCATTGTGCATTCAAATATCATATCTCATCAACCACCCCCCCTCACAAATATACAATTCACTTGCCCTCCGTAAACATACACCACTCCACCTTATTCCCTTCCATCTCATAATAGCAACAATGATCCCATCCTTAACACACTTTTGAAAAACATGTCATCCCTTCAACAACTAATCACCACCTTAAATCAAAAAAACAATGGCCAACCTTCACAATACATAAAAACCAATCCCTTATCCTTGGAGATATTGAGAACACAAATGCCACAAGGTATAGAGGTTCCTAGGTTTGAGAAATATGGTGGGAAAGGCGATCATGTTAGTCATGTTTCTGCTTATATTGCCCTATGTAGTGACTTCATTTTTGAAGATAAAATCTTGGCTAAGCTATTCCCTATATCCTTGAAATATGCTACTTTAGAGTGGTTTTTCTCCTTATCGAATAATTCAATTGGTTCATTCAATGAACTTATTGCTGCATTTTACAACCACTTCCAAATTCACATGGGTCCCAAGATTACCTTAGTTGACTTAATGACATGTAAACAAAAGTTTGATGAAAAGATCATTGATTTCATAGCATGATATCAAATGTTCTATTCACAAATAAACATTAAGATTCTTGATGCCGACCTTTAAAGAATGTCTATTTTTAACTTGCAAGATAAGATCCAAACTAAGTTTGAGATGTTGAGATTCCCTTCCTTCACATAGTTATGTACATCCCTTTGTGATTACCAGAATTTGGTTAGTAGTCGTGAAGTGAAAACTCCCTCTAATCGTCCTAAAAAGTTGGAATCCACACCTCAAACCAATTACCAATCTTTCAAGAAACAAAATAAGGGTTTTCTCCAACTTAATCCCCCTCAATCCAATCAAAATGTTAACACCCAAGTGGCTGCTATAAAGATGAAAAAACCATATTCCTTTGTAGATAGAAATAGACAATTTACACCTCTACCCGATACCCTTCATAATACCATGCTACAACTCTTAGAGAAGAATTTGATTTCCTTGCCTCATGTTAGAGATCCTGATCCATTAAGCCTTCACCTTCAAACTATAGACCAAATGCCTATTTTCATTTCCATCAACAAAATGGACATGATATAGATCATTGCAAGCGTCTTAAACATCTTGTACAAGACCTCGTTGATTCTAATCATATCTAAATTGGAGGTGTGAATAATCAAGGGAATAAGTCTATAGTGGAGTTTGGAGTTTGAAGCATCACTGTATGGTGTCACTAGGCTAATAGCAACATTGTATGGTGCCATTGGACTAATAGCGGCACAGTTTCCTGTAGATACCAAAAAATAGAAAAAAGCATGGAATTTTGTAAAAAAACATGATTAGAACTTGAGATTTGCCCTCCTTCTAGCACCAAATGTAGAACCCCAATCCTAGACCTACACAAACATAGCAAACAAACACAATGTTAGATCTATATGCAAGTTAGAATTAAGATTCCCCATGAAATTCATCTACAATGCTCAAAATAGGAAATGAATGAAGAACACAACAAAGAAAGCAATTAAATCCTATTAAAGCATGCAAACACTCAATCCCATGGGAGAATTGGTGCCATTTTGATGTGGAAAATGGCCCTTTCCCAATTCCTCGTAAGCTTTGTGATGACTTGATGAAGATTGGATGCTTCCTTGATGAAATTCATGTATAACCTAGCTATGAAAATGGAGATTTGGATGAAAAGCTATGTTAACTTGGATGAACTTGCATAAAATGATAACTTTGCCTCAATCTCCTCTCCAAATGAGCATAATGATTTTGCATTGATTGTGGCTCCTTCAACAAATAGAGAAGGCCTCTATTCATAAAAAGAAGGATGGAGGATTTGAAAGATATGGAGGGTGTGGGACAAAAGATAAGCCAATGATAAAGCGCCACTTGCCATCATGCTAATGGGCAAAGGTTGAGCACATTTTGGAGAATGTGCAAAGAGGGTGGAGATTCAAATTCAAAAGATGGCTTGAAGGATGAGGTGAAAGGTAAAGTTAATGCCACATGGCTCAAGAAAAGGACATGTAATATTTTAAATGCTTTATTGGATGTATAAACCCTTTTGGAGGGATTTTTCAAATTTGGGGAATATTCCAACCATTGATGCCTTTTTGAAAGAAAATAGATGATTTAATAAATTGATAAGTTGGTTTTCATGAGCAAGTGGCAAAAGCTAAAGGATTTGATGGATTAAGATTAGCATTAATCAAGATTTGATTAATTTAAAGGAGATTAGCTGATTTGACCATTTTGACTTAGATTTTAGGATTGATTTAAATCAAAATGAGAGGAATATGATTTAGACTTAATTAAATAAAGATTTTGATTTATTTAATTAAAAGTGGATGATGTTAGCTTTAAATCAAATAAAGATAAATTTATTTAATTTAAATGAGATGACTTTAGAGATTAAATAAAATGAATTATTTAATTAAAAGAGGGACGACGACTTAATCAGATAAAATCGATTTATTTATTTAAGAGATGAAGAGTGGTGAATTTAATCAAATACAAATTATTTGATTAAATGACTAGCAAATGAGATGATTTAGGATGAAATGGTGTTATTAAATTAGGATCAAGCATATAGGATCGATTTGGTACATTTTTTCGTGTCTATAGAAACAAAGAATGATGTGATGAGTGTTGATACAGATGATGAAAATAGAAATGACAATGAGAACAACCTTATGGATGATTTAGTTGCATTTATTGATGCTAAACCTTGTAAGGGCCCAACTAAATGTCGCTGGATATTGCTTTCTCACAACAAGATATAGTTAATAATGCACTTGATGGTCCTCTTTACATAGCCAAAAGAATCAATGACAAGCCTACTAATGGGATATTAATTGATCCCTTATGTGTAGAGAACATGATCATGGAAGAATTCCTATTCATACATAAGCTCTATCAAGATACATATGAAAAACCAAAAGCATGGATCAAAATGCATAATGGTTTTGTGTGCCCTATGATTGGCTCGATAAATCTCCCTCTAAAGTTGGACCGAAAGAATTAACTGTCTCGTTCACCATCATCCCATCATCGGACCAATTTCATGTGAAGTTAGGCTATCCATGGCTTCGCTCCATGAATATCGTCCCATCAGTTGTTCATAAATGTTTAAAGTTTCCATTTGGTAATGAGATATTTATTGTGCATCATAGTGGCTTTAATCCTATGTCTTCCCTTGGGAACTTTTTCATTGGATTTCTTGTGGCCCAAGCCTATTGAACTTATTAGACCCTGCAAAGACTTCTTTTTCAAATCCTATCAAAAGTTTAAGGCAAAGCACATAGAACAATTATCCCTTAGCAATATGCCTCAAATCATGATTGAGCCACCTATCCTAGATGAAACTATGATTAAACCTAAAGCCCTTCCGAATATCCAAGAACATCTCGCTGTGCCTCCTAAAGTCAAAAAAAATTACAAAGCTAAAGAGAAAGTGGTTGAACAACCTCCCATGGTTCCTTTTGTTCCTCCCTTAAGGGAAGAAAAGAAACCTATGGTTGATAAACTTGCTGCTACACAAACACAACTTGCAAATAGAATGAAAAGAAATCAAAATGCTAGAGAGCATAGGCATAGATATCATGCTATTTGTCATTTGATGCAAGCAAAAGAAAAAAAGAACAACATAGAAAATTAAAATCTAAACTTGTCTCCAGGAAGGCATGATGCCTCTCCACCCTCGCCACAACATAAACAAACCTCTATGGATATCTTCATTAGATCTCCCATTGTGATTAATCTTGGTGATGACATTGAAATTGTTAAGATTAATGAGGAAGTGTATAATGAGTTGAATCTAATGTTTTCCTCTTCTATGAGCTTAAATGATGTTTCAACTAATAAGAGTGTTGAAATTGGTGCATGTCCTAGTTTGGCACTTGATGTTGTCCCTTTGACTAGTTGTCCTTTCGCATACACTGAACAAGATTGGGATGCAAATAACCTAGTATAGATTGACTCGCTTGTGCCTTGCTAGCATTTTGCTTTGTTTTCTTTTGCATGTTTCTTTGTGTGATTGCATGTGCACAGTGTGATCCCTTGTACCATTTCATTTAGTGTATATCTCTCTTTATGTGCATTCCTCTATTTGTATCTACATTCTTCTCTATGCCATAAACATTTATCTTTTCATTTATCTTGTGTTTTCCTTTTAGGGATGATACAAGGTGTTGAGATATTTAGGTCTCTTCCATGTCGACCCAAAAAATATTCTTTGTTTTTTCTCTCTTTGTGTCATTCTTCATGTTTTGCAAGTATTTGGGGAATGATGACGTTTTTGAGCTCTATAATCACATTGTAGCAAAGATATACTAACCCTGAATCTGTGGATCCCTTATGTGTTTTGGGATTTTATTTTGGGGGAAACACCATACATGATGTAGCTTCATTTGGAAACATATGACTTGGCATACGACTTTCTGAGTAAGCTCTCATGTCTTCTTTGTAGGTTAGCATTGACTATTCGCTACTTTAAAGTTATTGCTCACAACAATGGTGTTAACAATTCTTTTAAAGTCGGGGCATACATCGGTGTCCCTTTGTTCTTTGTAAAATTTTCTTACTTCTTGTGATGCATTCTTTTCTCGGTGGTGTCATTGGGTTTGATGTCCACCGAGAGTGTGATATTTCTTAGCATACGACTTTCGTCTTAGTGGTGATGCTACACATTTCATTCCCTAAGTTGCAAATCTTTTATCTTGGACTTGTCCTCTCTTGGAGACATTAAGCACGATGATCCCTAAGAAGAAAACCTTACACAAACTAAGCAAGATCCCTTTGAACAAAACCCTATATAAGTGATTAGCATCCCTAAATTCAAGGCCACCAAGCATAACACACCTTGCTTGCCAATGGAGCTTTGCCCATGTTCATGAGTGCTTAGCATAACACAGCTTATTTAGGCCTTGTGAAGCTCAAAGTGTCATATTGTGGTGCCTTATTGAAGTTGTCAGAAGGATAGCTTTGATATAGTATGGGAGCCTAATAAGATTCTCTCATTTTCCACCCGTTGGGGGCTCACCTAGTGGATGGCCTAAGGTTCCATTAGCCCATGTGAGTGCATGTGTCATTTTCATAGTGGACATCAAGGTCTACTCGTGAACACGTAGGAAAAATAATCATGTTCCACACCGCGTTAGGATAGTCGAAGCTTGATCCACTTCCCTTTCCCTCTTCTCCTAGGCTTTGATAGTGTATAATTGAGTATCTTTGCCATTGCTACATACATAAGTGTCCTGAATGTCTACTTTAGTGTGAGTTTGACATGGGGTCATACTCTCATTAAAGTGCGAGCTAAATGTAGTGTATGAAAAAAATCCCTTTTTCACACTTCATATGGGAAATAATAATAATAAAATGAGCTAAATTATGCCTTAATTTAGTATTGTAATATGTATTTTACATATTCACTTTAAGTTTAGGGACTTATTAATTAAAAAAGACTTAATTGTGCCTTATTTATGGTGTTGTAAGGTGTACCCTTACATTTTCACACTAATCTAGGGCTTTATTAATTAATTGAAGTTAATTATGCCTTAATTGTACCCTTAGTTCAAATCCAAGCCTAATTAATTACAATTTTTGAAGGGTAAAATCCGACATTCATCAATGACATGACATAACACTTAACATTGGAGAATGTGTGTCCTAGGTGAGTGACTTAGGACCCATTTTCCCAAGGGCGAGTGGGTCCTCACTTAGACCTAGGACCTAAATTTCAAATATGTTTTTGGGGGTATGTCAATGATTTCAAATGTGTATTCACATGTCATATTGAATTCATGTTAACATATGTATAAATAAGAGGTCATTTCACTATGTTACATCTAAGCAAATCCAAGACTTTCAAGCAAATCTAAGACTTTAAGCATTCTAGAAAATTTATGAGCAAGTGTGATCAAGAGCATTTCAAGAGAATTTTCAAGGCATTCAAAGGCAGATTTATTGAATATTATTGCAACAATCAAGATCCATTATCATGTCCAAGTCTTCTTGCATCATGCATGCTATTTGAGCTAATATGTTGATGTAGTGTTCAAGATCCATTCAAGCATTCAAAGGAATTGTTTCAAATCAAGTTTCAAGATCAAGATCCACATCCATTAAAGCCACTTCATGCAAGTTGCATATCCATATTCCAAGGTTCAAACAAAGTGTAGACACACAAATAATCCTAATCAACATTATGCATCTAAATTTGATTGATTGACATCATTGCTACTATTAATCAAATAAAGATATTTATTGGATTAATTCAATAATGTCCATCATGTTTGAATAAATAAATCAATTTATTTAATAAAAATCCTAAAAATTCTCTCATCTGATTTAATAAACCAAATTATTTAAATCAAATGTCAAACCCCCTAATTCCTCCAAGTTAATTAATTCTAGATTAATTAACTCCTAATCCTAATTACCCATTCTCTAGCTTTTGACTCAGCCTTGGTCAAACCCAACCCCTGATTAACTAACCCACTTGCACATGAAAATAATTTCTTTTAATTAACTAATACCCCATTTTTCCTCACAAAAGCATATGCTTTGGGAATATTCCTCCAATAACTCCACTTATTCGACTTTCTTACCACATGCATTAACTTCTCTTACATCTTAACCACATGCATTAATCTCTCTTACATCCTCACCCACATCCTTTCAAATCCTCAACCATATGCATTTATTCCTCTTACATCCTCTTTACTCACACATTTCCCAAAATGTGCTCCAACTTCAACCATTTGTCTTGTGACAAGTGTCACAATCTCATTGGCTCTCCTATAGTCCCACATTCCTCCAATCTCTTCATTCTTCAACCCTTCAACCTTATTTATAGAGGGATTCTCTATGAAGAAATCACCCACAATCATATGCAATTTCATTATAGGCACATTCATCTTGCATTCATCACTCATCTTTGCATCTTCATCACATTGGAAGCTTATCAAGGGGGTGGGAAAGGGCATCCTTTCTACATCAGAGGAGCACCACTCCCACTATGGGATAGGGTTTGATTTTTCTTTCTTATGCTTTCACTTAGTTTCTTTGATTTCTTATTTCCTTGTTTGCATAAGTAGCATGATCAAGTATTTCATAGGAGTACTCTATTTGCCTTGTTTAGATTGACTAATGCCAATGTTTGTCTTTGTTTGAGCAAGATTGCAAGTTAGTACTCACATTTTGGTGCCCACCATCATCATCTTGGGATATCCTTCCCAATCCTTGTGTTTATTAACACTATCCTTGCATTGTTGTGTATCTTCAACAATGTTATCATCATTAATCCATCAATCCGATCAATCAACCCTAGCTTGGTTTTCAACAAAATTCCAAAACAAATCACTAATATCATCATCGTCAAAATTGTGCGAAAATCCAAAACATATCAAAATCCCAAAACATGTCAAAAAAGTCAAAAAACATCAAAAACATGGTGTTCGAACTACGTCATCTTTGAGCTTAAACTTAGGCAAGGCTAATCTTTGATCATCGCTCGAGACAAAAAAACACAAAAAACATTTAAATAACCAAAAATCCAAAAAATAGCCTCATAACATTTCAAAAAATCAAAAACATCCAAATATTTGAAAAAATCCACCTATCTCATTTCGCTTCACCCATGATAATTAATCATCCATAATAAATCAATTGTCACCTTCATCATTTGGCAATACAAATAGATACAACCACAAGAATCAACAAAAGCAAACTTCAAATGAAAAATCAAAATTGAAACAACAAACTTTTAAATGTAAAATCAAACTCTTGATCATTCTCAAACATTAATGATATACAGACTCATTCTCAAACATGTCAACCGAACCTTATATCAACGACCTTTTCAAACAACCTATCAAATTTCCACCATCCACTAACATTTCCTAGGATGCATCCTTCCTACAATGGGAATTATCTATTGGCAAAACACTTTGGATTCTTATCCTCAAAACAAATCCCTTTGGCTAGAGGTGTGAAGAACATTGGCTTGTTTGTTCACTTGATCTTTTCTTCTGATTTATCTTATTGCACTCATTCTAATGACCTCTCGATGATGTCTAATTAAAATGATTTAGAGAGAAAGGATTGGGGCATTGATCATTTTTTGTTTGTTGTGCTTGATGGATATTCTTGTAATATAACCTTGGTCATGCTAATTTTTTTTGGTGTGTAGGGAGGATGTTTTGGATATCTTGTTGACTATTACATTGGGAGGTTTTTCCTCTTTGTGTTTTGGTATGAGATATTTGAAATTTTTGAAGTACATCCTAATAAGGTTTCGTATGTCAAGTGTGAACAAGGACACTCCTATCTGATTGTTGAGTCAAAGTCCATCTCGCTAGGTACAACACCATCCTATTTTTCTATACTTTGATGCATCATATTTGTGTGTGTTACCAAACATAAGGAAATTTGTGTCATTTGTATCCCAATCCCTAGATAAGAAAATCATCATCACTCATCATCATATCTAATAAAGTCTTGACAACTCATGGACTTGTTGGACTTCTGCATCGTCTTAGACTCAAGGGTTGATCCCTCTCATTCTTCTATCTTCTTTCACACTAACATGTTATCATGACATTCACCAAAACATCAATGCATCCATCCTGCATTCATAAAACATTAGCATACTCATCCTGCATACTCATACATCTCACATGCATTGCATCATCAGTTAAGTTGTTTAGGATAATATAGATTTGTTATTCTAAGCATCTTAAAACTATCTCATTTACATCATCATCATAATATCGATCTATTAGTCTAAGCATCTCATAACATAACCATCCATACATCCATAAAGCATATTTTTCATGATCTTGACCTTAAATCAAAAAAAATTCCCGATCTCTCAAGGGCGTAGTGTACCAGTGTACTTTCCGTTGGGGCAATAGTGGGGTATCCAAAATAAAAATAAAAATTGAGTTTTGATCTTGGCGGCGTCAATATTTGAACCAACGCAATTGGTACATTGCTTCAAAGAGGGAAAAAATGTAGACATGCAAATAATCCTAATCAACATTATGCATCTAAATCCGATTGATTAGCATTATTTCTACTATTAATCAAATAAAGCAATTTATTGGATTAATCCACTAATGTCCATCATGTTTGATTAAATAAATCAATTTATTTAATTAAAATCCTAAAAAATCCTCTCATCAGATTTAATAAACCAAATGATTTAAATCAAATGTCAAATCCCCTAATTCCTCCAAGTTAATTAATTCTGGATTAATTAACTACTAATCTTAATTACCCATTCTCTAGCTTTTGACTCAACCTTGTTCAAACCCAACCCCTAATTAACTAACCCATTTGCACATGAAAATAAATTCTTTTAATTAACTAATTACCCCATTTTCCCTCACAAAAGCATATGCTTTGGGAATATTCATCCAATAACTCCACTTATTTGAATTTATTACCACATGCATTAACTTCTCTTACATCTCAACCACATGCATTAATCTCTCTTACATCCTCACCCACATCCTTTCAAATCCTCAACCTATGCATTTATTCCACTTACATCCTCTTTACTCACACATTTCCCAAAATGTGCTCCAACTTCAACCATTTTCCTTGTGACAATTGTCACAATCTCATTGGCTCTCCTTTAGTCCCACATTCCTCCAATATCTTCATTCTTCAACCCTTCAACCCTATTTATAGAGGGATTCTCTATGAAGAAATCATCCACAATCATATGTAGTTTCACTATAGGCACATTCATCTTGCATTCATCACTCATCTTTGCATCTTCATCACATTGGAAGCTTATCAAGGGGGTAGGAAAGGGCATCCTTTCCACATCAAAGGAGCACCACTCCCACTATGGGATGAGGTTTGATTTTGCTTTCTTATGCTTTCACTTATTTTCTTTGATTTCTTATTTCCTTGTTTGCATAAGTAGCATGATCAAGTATTTCATAGGAGTACTCTATTTTCCTTGTTTAGATTGAATAATGCTAATGTTTTCCTTTGTTTGAGCAAGATTGTAGGTTATTACTCACACAAAGGTTTGGTGAGTTGTGACATTGCATTTGTTCATTCACCATTCCTTCATGCTATTTCATTTCATTACAAGTTTTAATTACCAAAACGGGGTTTGACCAAGGTAAACCCCCATTCACCTAACAAAACAATATTTTTCCCTCTTGATGTGTGTTTGTAGATTTTAGGTGGAAGATCTCTTGGAGAAGAAAAATTGCAAAGTTGTCAAAGTTGCATTTGTTGTCACCATTCTTGCAATTTCACGAAAACTGACCTATAGGATTTATTTTTGGCTTTCCGACATGATATTTGAGAATATGGGAACTTGTAGACATAACAAAAGAGAACCCAAAAATAGATTTTATAGAGCCCTAGCCTGGACTCATTCGCCATAGGGAAAATGAGTCCTTAGTTTACTTTGAAAAGGCACTTTTGGTGACTAGTACATATCACTTTCCCACTCTCAAATCTGCATTTTAGCTTCTGGTTCCATCAAAATTGAGGTTAATCTTCTAGATGTACTTTATAGCTTGCATTTTGGAGTTGTTTTACTATTTTTAATATTTCTCCCCAAAGTGTTGTTTCGCCTAGACTCTCATCCTTGCATAAAAGGGAAATTTGCAAATTCACACCTTGATTTGACTCACCTCAAGGTTGCTCTAGTCATTTCATTGTTTGAATCTCATTTCCTAAATGAAATTAGAGAAATAGGTCCATCATACCCCCTATTTTCCATTATTTCATTGTGGTGAACCTCATTTTTCTATGTTTCATGATTAATTAGTCATTAATTAATTATCAAGTCCCTTATTACTTTAATTACTTAAGCTAAAATTAGAAGTGCTTTTTTTATTATTAGATTGGAGTATTTATAGGTCAAGTTGTCTCATTGCATATGATAAGGACACTTGCCACAATCCAATCAAATCCTTATTTAGGATTTGCACTTTTTTCTTTTACAAGTATTCATTTGTACTTTGTAATCATTCTATTCAATACAATTACATGTTAATCTAAATATCATATGTCTGTGTGGATCAATCATTCTCTCTTGGTTGCATAGTAAATCAATTGCTTTGATCTCTTCTTTGTGATAGGTGTTTTGGTTGTAGGTGGTTTTTCAGAGCCATGGGGTTCACTATCAATTCTAGCATGGTCTTAAAGCACCATATTTGTGACTTCCTATCTAAAATTTGAGAGATCTAGACTTGAGGGAAAATTAGCTCATCTTGGAGTGAAACAAGCATCACCGTTGAGTTTAGAATGGCCAAAAACCTAAGGATCACTTGTTTTGTCGAATTTGGAAAAGTTGAAAAAAAGGAAAAACATTTTAGATCCATGGAATCCGTACAAAATTTTATATGGTTGTACGACTCCATATAGACTTGGATCCCTCTCAACGAGCGTGAACGGGTCTACAAAAAAAATCATTTTTAACTCTTTTTTATCAAAAATATTTAAAAACAAATTAAAAAAAATGCCAATTTTTTTTTAAAAAAAAGGTATTTTTTGGGTACAAAGTACCCTGACCTATAGGTCACATTGAAATTGGGCCACCAAAAGTAGTGGCTTGATTTGACCATCGACGACAACTTTACATTATCGTTTGATAGCTGGTGAAAAGCTCGACATCATATCATCGCTACTCTGGCAACCGCCAAACTCTTAGTGGCACCCAAACAAAGTTTTTTGTGGCTCCCAAATAGATTCTAGTGATTAACCAAGAATCTCCTTAGAGAATATTTTTTGCATTTCCTAGCATATTTTGACCACTAGCTACCAATGGTACAGGAGAATATTTTGGCCAATCCTTTTTATCAATGACTAGATTTTTTTTGGCAAAGAAGGAATATTTGGTGAATATTTTGTTGATGTCATGTTGATGTTAGTCATATGGTTAAAAATTCGGTTATGTGTACTTTCGTGTGGTGAGGTCTCATCATCAAATTTTGTTGTTGGTTAATTTTATTCTTATTCAAAGTTAGATAATCATTTTTGCTTCTGAGCTCATAAATTTATGCCTGTATCTCTGATTTTTATGATTCTTGCGGCATTAGAAAGGTATTTCAAAGCTCTTCAAATCCATTTATGCACTTTTTCCAAAATCTACCTTAGGTAAATTTTATTCAATTTTTTTTATTTCACATTTCTATCAATTACTTGGATGTATTAGCACCTGGAAGGAATTTGATTGCATGAGATGACTTCATTTGATATGCTTTATATGTATTTAGGTTATTAGTCTTTGATTTTTTCATTTGAGGAAATATCATGGTTTTTTATGTTCATCCTTATGTGGTCATCCTAGAAAGGATAACTATGAGGCTTGGAAAAATGATATCCTAACGCATTTCATGTGGCTTGATCTTTTTCCTTATCTGTATGGACTCGTACCTACACCATGATAACTTTTAATAACTTATTTTTTATAATTGACAACATTTTGAAAAGTGATGTTTATACCATACATCATAACTTTTTTATAGAAAAGATAAAAATTATAAATTTCTAAATATAGATTCGTAACACTAATATCTAGTGTACATTTTTTTTTTAATAATTTTATATTGTATTTTTTAATTAATTTTTGAAGTGAGATTAATTATAATTTAGACATAGATTTAAATTATTATTATTTTGTTGAAACAAGGGCATCACCATGTGAATGGAACAAAGGCCTTAATGAACGCTAGAAAACCTATGTTTAATAGAAAATAGAAAAAATAAATATAATAATCAAATTTAATATAATCATAATTACACTTTTTTAAAAGCTTATTTCAACTTGTATGATCTTTTAAATTATCTTATAAATTTGATTCCATTTGAAGTTCCAATAGGAGGAACTTGAAACTATAAAATTTTGAGGACAATTTGATACATATAATGTGAGAGGCCAATGAAGGACCTTTGTTCAAAGGTCCTTTGAACAAAGACAAGACCTTTTTTAAAGGTACCTTCATTCATAGATGCCTTTGTTAAAGATCCTTTTGTTTGCCCAAAATAATTTTTAGAATTCATGTTGAAAGACCTTCAAATGAAAGTCCTCAAGTTAAAAATATTTTTAAATACTTTTTTAACAATAAAATAATACCTTCATTCATGTTGGAGTAAATAAGAAAACCATAGGTAATAATTAATTAATCATCAATTAACTATTCGACCTCTTTTACTTTATTCACTTAAGCTAAACTTAGGAGTGCTTTTCATATTATTAGATTGATCTATTTTTAGATCATGTTGTCTCATAGTATAAGATGATGATAATTTTCATGATCTAATGTAATCCTCGGCTAGGGCTTCTTCTAGGGTTTTCTTTTTAGATTCTTTAATCATTCATTATTTATTATTTTCTAAATTATTGAATCCTAGTTATTTAGTAATCAATACATAAGCCATCATATTATTTTGGGATCAATTCTCCTCTCATGGTTGCATAGAAAATTATTATTTTTCTCTCCTTGTGATAGGTGTTTTGATTGTAGTTACTTTTTGAGAGTTGTGGGGTTCACTATCAACTCCAACATGGTATCAAAGCACCAAATTTGTGACTTCCTATCCAAATTTTGAGAGATTCGGCCTTGAGGGAAAATTTGGCTCATCTTAGAGGAAAAGAAACATCATTCCATTGGGTCCAGAATGACCAAAAACCCTAAGATCACTTGTCAATTCACCTAAATTTGAAAAGTTGAAAAAAAGATTAAAAAATTTAGGGCATCATGATCTATGCATGTAATTTCATATGCCTATATAGAATTCATATAAACATGTAAATATGTACCAGTTCATACATCGTACATAAAATTCGCCATTGATATGTGTACAAGTATAGGAAAAATCACATCAGTGGTCAAAATCACAATGACATATTTAAAAAAATTGATAAATTTAATTCAATAGATCCTACTGTACTTGGCATGCACTAGTCTATTGCAATGCTATTGTCATAGTCTTCATCGACTCACTTTTTTTATCGTGTTTTTATTTCCCAATGCTTTGTGATTCTCGATTGGCACTTGGGTTTCAACCCCCAAAAATATCCACAATCAAGGGCGCCTTTATTTTTTAGCACCCAACATTTTTTTAACTCCTAATGTACCACTTACGACACCTCTTAAACTTGTTGCCTCTTCTTGGGCTTCCATTGCTCCTCTTCCTAACCTCCACCTAAAGTGTTGCTTCCCAAATTCAACCCAATCACCACTTGCCACCAACTTGGTCACCTCCAATACATGGCCTAGTCACCACCCCACGAGGTGTTGCCTATTTGCCACTATACCCCTTCTAATCATTCCTAAAGGGGGATTATTTTCTTTTTTCTATAACTTAGGCCTACGATGTTGAATATAGAAAATGAGATATTATCAGAAAGTTGGTTATGTGTGTTTTCTAATGGTGTAGGTCTCATCATCATATTTTTTGTTGATATAGTTTAACACTTGTTGAAGTCAAATCATCATTTTTTGCTTCCAATCTCATATTTTTTTTCCTATATCTTGAAATTTCTCAATTCTTGCGATGTTGGAAAGGTATTTCAAAGATCTTCGTATCTATCCATACACTTTTTCCAAAAATTTCTCCAATTATTTTTTATTCATTTTTTTGTGATTTCACATTTTGGTCAATTACTTGGACATCTTGGCACATGGAAATGATCAGTTTGCATGGAATGGATTAATTTGATTCACTTTACAAGAATTGAGGTTATTGGTCTTTGTTTTTGTCATTTGAGAAGGTATCATGATTTTTTTTTTTCATCCTTGTATGGTCATCTTGGAAAAGGATAATTTTTTAGTCTTGGTGAAACATCATTCTGACACATCTTAGGTGGCTTAATATTTTTCCTTATCTGTATGGACTCATACATGTATCAAAAATGCCTAGGAGTAGATCAACTTGGGGTAATACTATTGACCATGTTGTAGGATTGATATGTTCTTGTGTTGATCATGGAACTATGTGTGTTATATCGAACATTGATTATCCTCACACACTTTGGACTAAACTTTGGAAAATCTATGAAGAACCTCATATCTCTCCATTCCCAAGGGATCTTGCTACATATTGTCTCATTCCCCTTGATGACACATATTGTATACCCTTTGACGATCTGATACTTTAAAGGAGCTTGAGTATATCATAGTTCTTGCATATTTCGATGGTTCAAAGGCTTGTATCCTTGTTCTTGCTCCTCATATTGAGACCTAATCTTCATATTCTATTATTTCTTATCATCTTAGTATCTCCACATCCATGGCCCCCAGTGATTAAGTGCACCGATACATTCATCATCTTCCAAACATAGCTATTTGGGATTTGTATCTTGCAAATATATCATCCTTGTTTGTGGGGTCTCATATTGTATATTTAGAGGATTATATTGAGGATATTCATCTCCTCTTTCATGATAGCCACACCATCATTGTTGATCCATCATAATTTTCTTTGGAGCTTGTTTTGCATTAGTCTTCACAATATTCTAGATTGACATCATCTCATTTTGACATGTGGTCACTTGAGCACTTTTTAGAGGCACACATCATTTGAATTTGAATTCTTGATTCATCCATCTAATGGGAATGGCTTCTCCAATCACCATTGTATTTGTTTCTTCCTAAGGGGATAAATGTTGTTTGCAAGCAGTGGATCATGTTTTTCTTCAATATTTCATCATTAGTACATGAGCTACTTATTTATGGGGGGATTCATATCCTCATTTTCTCTCTCCTATTAGGGGAAATTCATTTAATTTATGTGACATAAGTAATCTTAGGGGGTCATATTGAGTCCTCCTTGTTTCCTTCTTTCACTAGTGCATTTATTTCATTTTCTCTCTTTTGGAGAAGAGTTTTTTCTCATGTGGTTTTCTCATTTTCTTTGGTTATGAGAGATTATTTGTTTGTACATGGGTACCTCATTAGACCTTGTATCCATGACCTATTATGCATCCATCATTACATTTATCATTAGTTTTTTAGCTTCTCCATAAGTTGGGGGGGTGTTGGAGTAAATAAGAAAACCACCTAATAATTAATTATTAGACCCCTTTTACTTTATTCACTTAAGATAAACTAAGATAAACTAAGATAAACTTAGAAGTGTTTTTATATTATTAGATTGATCTATTTTTAGGTCATGTTGTTCCATGACATAGAATGATGACACTTGTCATGATCTAATCTAATCCTCACCTAGGGTTTCATCTAGGGTTTTCTTTATTGTTTTTATAAGCATTCATAATTCATTATTGTAATTATCTAATCCAAGTTATTTAGTAATTAATACATAAGTCATCATGTGTTTTTTGACCAATTCTCCTCTCATGGTTGCATAGCAAATCAATTGTTTTTCTCTCTGGATGTGATTGGTATTTTGGTTGCAGGTGATTTATAGGAGCTATGGGGTTCACCGTCAACTCCAACAGTTCAAAGGTATTATATTATTGTTTACAAATCAATAAATAATGCTTATAAATGAAAGTAATCTTCAAACATGTTTCTTGAAAAAACTTCGAATGAAGGTGTTTCCTACTTTTCAACCCCATCTAAATTGAAAAATCTAATGCCCCAAGTTTGGGACTCACTATTGTGGGTTTATCCTTGCAAGTTGAATCTATGAAGCTATGGACATTTCAAGAATAAATGACCATAGGGAAACACCAAGATGCATGTGCTCTTCATCCAACCCATTGATGGAAGAATAAGTATTGGTTGAAATGTTCCTATGATTTTCCTTCATAAAGTCTTCCATTTAGAGTGGGAATTTTTTTTTCTAGATGTATTCCTTCATTTTGGAGATGGCAAAGGATTGTGTGAGTAGTAGGTGACAATTTTGTGAGGAATTGTCAACAAATTAGCCATAGAAGCTACCCCATTCACCTCTTGAAGATACTATGAAATTTTGAGTTGTAGAAACCATCTCATAAGCGATAATAAATAATAACTACCTATTAAGTGTGAGATATCAGAGGAGTGCCTTGAGAACTGGGTGATGCAAATGAAGACTTGAGCAAGGAAATGCATCCAATTGTTTGTCTTAAGACTAGAGGTGTTGGTAACTTAGTAATTTTATTAATTGGATTTTTTTGTTGCTAATAATAATCCATATATTTGAGCTATTCCTAATGAATTTGTCATTGACCATTTAATATAAAACATACATTAAAACAAGAATTTATATTCTATTCAACTATTTGTAGTTTCATTAAGATCTTGGTGGAGGTCAACTTCGTAGCCTATTTTTACAAACAAGTACAATAAAACTTAATTTAATCATAACATATAAAACAATCTAGTAACTTAATAATTCGTTCAACCCCATGAGTGTAAGAGTAAACCACATGGGTACAAGAATAAACCAAGAAACTTAATCCAAACTAGGGTTTTGGAATTGGCATTTTTAGAAACAACAAAATCGTGAGACTTTAAGGGAAGGACAACCAAAGTGTTGAAAAAAATAATGAAGGAATGCTCTAGTTTGAAAATCTTAAATAGAAAAAACTTTTGATCATATTTTGGATTGCCTCTAACATGACACTATCAAGTTGCTAAGTTGACATGACCCAATTTTTAAGCGCGCTTTTAGATTGATTATGTACTTGAAAAGAAAGAAGTCATTCATGCCACGAGCAATTATCACAAAAGCCAAATGCTAGGCTTTGGAAAATCTATTACTTTTTAGACCTAAAGATTTAGGTTACCTTATGATTTTGTCTCAATTATCACAAAAGCCAAATGCTAGGCTTTGGAAAATCTATTACTTTTTAGACCTAAAGATTTAGGTTACCTTATGATTTTGTCTCATCGATATTTAAGGATTCCTAATTTTCGCCCGAGGTAAACTTTCGGCCTGGGAGTCGAACCCAACACCTGTTATTGGGACCATACTTCCACGAAGTGAATGATGAAGATGGATTTTGTGTGGGCGTTAGATGGTCGGTAACATAATTGGTATGGTGCGAGGCGGGGCCCCCAACCATGATTTCATCCGTTTTCTCTGCAACTCAATTTAGGAGACATTGCCCAGTCCCACCACACAACGAAACAAACAAGGAATATGATAGTAAAGTAATTATTCTTATTCATGCTCCCAATTGGTAGGACATCACTGTCTCTATAAAAATAGAAATTGCAGCGACATCGCCGTGTGCCATCGCTCCAGCCAACATATTCCATGGCGTAGCTGGAAAGAAATTTGATGTTAATGGCTGAGCTGTCATCTAACGTTCATGACCAAATACAAAGGACACGTTCACAGTAACGTCTTATCAAGCAAGCTTGTGAAAGCCTTGCCATGTGTAGAAGGGCCCGCCTGGCATCAATGTCAACATTATTCTGAGTTCCTGTTTTCGTCTCAGAATTCGTAGATTAGGGCTTTCTACAGGGAAAAGTCACTAACGTCCCATGCAAAATCTTCCAGTCGGCGAGAATCGAGCGCGGGACCTGTAATGAGAGAAAAGTGAAGACATTTTGTCTACCGTAGTAGAGACCCCTGAGCGACGGTCCCCCCAGAATTGCATGTGACTTAAGTGGACTTCGTCTCCTACCTTGTCAGGGCATTAAAAAAGTAAATAGTTTTGGCAGAAAGGAATTTGCAGGGAAGAGTTTTGGAAGGATTAAAAGAGAGTTTAACTATGTATTTAGGTGGGTTTTTTACCCTCTTTAGTACAGCCTATGGTATCACCTAGCTAATTAGGTTTAAGTTATTTTTTCAACAAAATTAAATATGAATTGGTATGAGTATATAAATTTTATCAATATATTTTGTATCTAATGTGCGGTACATGTGAATATTAGAAAGATCATGTGTTTTAAAGTATGTGACATTCATAAACATACATATAATATAAAAATTTAAACATAAAAGAATATCGAATTTCATATAACGTATTTGATCTTGTTGAATGTTATCATGTCTGTTCATTTTTTGACATGCACACTCCAAGGAAACCTACAAACCAAAGGAAAAAAAACACATTACATAGCCTATGTCTCACAAGTGAAAGCTAGGTTCAAAATGTAAGCTTGCTTAATTGTCTAGTAAATAGGAAAAACAACAAATGAGTAAGGTTAGAAAATTTCCCCTATTCAAAAAGTTCATTGGCATGTGGCATATGAAGGAAAGTCAAACTATGTGATAATGCTCCATCTAGTCGAGTGCTGATGAATTTTTATATAATACTTGTCACTACTTCAAAACTCAATCATAGGAATGTTGGTGACAATGTATGTCCCTACAATTGGTTGCATTCATAAGATATAAGAGTTTGAAAAGAGGGGAAAATGGTACAAGAATTGTAATAAAAAGATAAGCATGTGGGCACATGAATCATGTAAAGTAATGTCATGAACACATCATGTAACAAACATGTAAAATATCTAGCATGGTAGATCATGTGGGCTAGAGGTGCATCTCAATGCATAAGGTTGCCCCCAACATGGGTAAGATGAAAAATGGTGATGTGACCCTAAATAGCCAAAAACACTCATGAAGGTACATAAGGCACTAGAATGAGCATATACCCCCAATATGGTGTAAAAAAAGAAACACACAATTATCAAGGTAAGGCAATATGCCTACTAGTAACATAGATCTAGGAACGTCATATAGAGGTCATGGTGGGGAAGACATTATGCCTCAATGTAATAGGATAAACATATGATTTCATGGGGAAAGGAGAGGAGAGGGCAAGATGTCCCCACTCAAAATTAGTAGTGCTAAAATCATGATGAGGCAATGTAAAAATTTGAGAATGAAGCTCAAATGCTATGGGGAAGGCATGATATCTTCAACATAAAGATCTTGACTATGGAAGCTCAAGTGCAAATTGGGAAGACAAGATGTCCCCAATGTAATAGGATGTGGCAATAAAATCTCAAGTGCTATGGGGAAGTCATGCTACCTCTGATTTAAAAGGTACCTCTAAGAGTCTGATATGATAATACAAGCTCAATATGTAGCCCTATAAGCAAGGTATGACAATGTAGGATCATAGCAAGTAATCAATGGTTGTAGAATAAAACATAAGCATCATAGGTGTGTGCTCTAAGTATAGTAAATGTAAGTATAGGAATGATAGAAAGCATGAGCACAGGTAAAACACCATGTTGAGCAAAGGGATGTAATTAAGAAATAAAAAGACAATATGAGCAACCAAAATGGTAAATGAATGCCATCAAAAGACAAAGGAAATATAAGGATGTAAAGGGTGAAATAGGTAAAACAAGAGGTAAATAAGCAACTAAAGTGATAGGCAAGAAACAAAATATATGAATGAAGAAGTTGCAAACAAGTATATAGATAAAGATGTCAAAAAGGGGAAAAAGAAAATGCCCCACACATAGTGGAGGGTAAGCAAGCAAGGAAATATAGAAGGTGAAATGGGCATGTGAAGCACAACAAACAAGGCATAATTAAAAAGCCCAAAATGTGAAGGCAGTAAGGAAGCATAAGCCAAAACAAGAAGCCTAAGCTATAGAAAATAACTATATATGCTAAGGTGATGCTCATGAATCATTAAACAAACTTTAAAGGTTCAACCTTTTTCTCCAAATGCTTATTTAACAAATCATCATCATCCCATTAGAAGTTGGCATATTTTTCTTCATTGATTTGTTCTTGTCCTTCCTCTTTGCATGCTTTTTTATTTATGTATGTCTCTTCTTTGTATTCATTCATGCTAGATATAAACACATGGTCAATTGATGTGACATTGGGAATCTCCTCTCTTATCCACACTTCTTATTTCTTCACTCGTGGTTGTGGCAATATCATATGCATTGAATGCACCACAACTTCTTGTTTTGGTTTCCAAGTACTCCTTCAAACATGGAACTCTAGTATTTTTGGTACCTTTGTTGTTTTTGTTTATTTCTTTTTATTCTTTTGGTTATCATCTCTTTTACATGTTTTTGCAATTAATGTTCAAATTTAGGCTCTTTGGGTTTTTGTGGCATATCTTTGGCAACCTATCTCTTTTTACTTCTCTTGATTTGGTATTTATAGAATTTGATTTCATAAGCATTGCGAAGATGTTTTCACTATGGTATGGAGGTTCCTTGGAAGTAGGCATGTATGTGTCCACAATGAAGTGGCTTAATGCATCTTTGTTAACCTTGATAACTTTACCCTCATGAATGAATTTTATACATTGATATACTACAAAGGTATTGCTCATAAATGCTCTAATCATGGCTCACCCAGTGAAAAAGATAACCTATCAAAAGTAGTGATAACATGGCATGACATGGGTGCTTCTTTGGGTCTAATTGTGATTGGTAGTATGGTGCAACCTAAAGTGCAAATTAATAACCCATTAGTCATGTTTTACTAATATGTTAAAATGTGCATAAGATCTTGGTTTCGTGTGATTTTCTACCAAGAAGATTTCTCTACATATATTGTATTGGTTAGTAGGATCTATGAGTATGTCCTTAATGAGTGCATCCATTATTGTTTAATGGCATATAATAGGTTGTAGTTGATAGTTTATGGGATCTCCTTGTTAAAAAATGTAAAGAATGGAGAAGTAGGGGAGGAAGAAGATGTAACATTGGCTTAAATAACTCCCACTAAAGCATGCTCATGTGATATAATCCCATGTTCAACATTAGCCTTAGGTGTAGTATCATGTACCTTAATGTTATTTGTGTGATGGGACAAGGGATTCATGTACATACTTCTAATCAACTATTTATAGGGGTTGTGAAAGGATTTCCATTATTATTGATAACTTCAAATTTGATCATGTTGTTAACAATAAGATCTTGTACTTTACTTTTAAGACCTATGCATGACCCAGGGTATGGTGGCCCTTAATTCTATGGAAGTTAGAATATGCTTGGTCATTATATGTCCTAAGAAGTGGTTTGTTCCAATCTAATGGATGAACTAAAGGGAGTGTAATCAAGTTAGCAATCAACAAGCTTTGAAGAACATCATCTAAGAAATTTTGAAGGTTAGTGAACTTCCTAGGTGTATTTGGTCTAAATGAAGTATAGGTAGAAGTAGCATCAACTTGGTGAACGTTTTCCAAAAATGGATGCTAAGATCTAAGTCTCTTTCTAGTTACTTTCTAGTGACCATAAGCAAGTTTCAAATTTAAATCATAGTTCTAACCATGCATTCCCTTTGAATGCCAAGATCCAAGTCTCAGACTATGTTGCAAAGACAGTTGTTGTTGCACCAAAAAATTGACCTATTAATGCCCAATACAACCACCAGAGTTAATGAATCCACAGGAGGCGGTTAACCATGTCACGAACCCGAGCACTGCACTGCACAACACAATGAGACTAGGGGACCACACTTTGCAACAATCTCCCCTAGCACAAGCGAGGGGTTTGAATCCATTACCCAGGCTTTGATACCAATTGTTGCAAAGATAGTTGTCGTTGCACCAAAAGATCGACATGTTAATGCCCGATACAACCGCCAAAGTTATAAATCCACAAGAGGCGGTTAACCCATGTCACGAACCTCAACGTTGTGTTGCACAACACAAGGAGACCAAGGGCACACACCTTGCAACAAACTATGTATCTAAGTACATATTAAGGACGAACGACAAACATCATAAAAATAGCCAAGAGAATACACAAACCGATTCCTTTATATCATTCTCAACAATATGGAAGAGTTGATATCACCTTTCACAATAATTATCAATTGATGTCTTAATCTATTGTTCCATCACCCTTTCCTCCAATTTATAATAATAATACCAACTAATAATGAAATTCACCCTTAACCAACAAAAATTAACTCATAAACTCATAGAAAAAGACCCTCCAAAAGAAAGAGAAAAAAAACCTTAAAAAAAAATAAATTAATAAAATCTCAACCCATATGAGAGTATTCATGAGTATCCTCAAGGTGAGGTTGGCACCAAACTTAAAAAGAGGATGTAAAAAGAGGATGTTAACCCACAATCCAACTCTTATCCACAAAACTATACCTAAGCGATGGAGCCATTAGTCAGTCATGGATATTCTCCCTTCCTTTTCACGATTGAGGTGGACATCTCCTCCGACTGCAACAATGATAACCTCGCACCTTTCGTTTTAGTTTCAACCACGTTGAACCCGAACCAGGACCTCCATTAATTAAAATTGCGTGAGGGCGAAGTATAATTATTAACTAATAATTAGTTGTGATCAGCAAAGCCAACCACTTCCACTCCACCGCTTCACTGTTCTGTTATCCGGTGTCTTAGCGGTAAAGCGAAAGACTGTATTAATTAAAATATAGTCATGACTACTCAGTTCTAGAATCTGTCAGCGCATGAATGCGGCCATTATTTTGCATTAATACTGCAACATTACCAGACATTTTTAAGTCCTCTCAGGGGCGTTTATTAAGAACCTAATTTTAGATTTTAGTTCTTTTTCGGGGTCCGACATTACCAAGGCAAATCTATACTTTTTTCTGTTGGCCAAAAGAAACCCCAAATTTAATGCACAGAAATCCTTGATTGGAGCCTGAATGTGCTGTAAGCTTTAGGGCTTAAATCCAAGTACTCTTTCAAGGTCTGTTCATCAGCTCCTTTATTTTGAGCTTTTTGTAGGATATAGTGAAAGCTTTGGACCGGAAAGGGTTTGAATTGGTGTGCTTTGCGGCCCAAGACCGGGATAATACGGTGGCAATAAGGTCATTGCAGAGCAGGGGCAGCATGCACAGAGCACCTAAATGGAAGGCAGAGAAGAACAGGGTGAAGGCTGTGTTCCGTTTGCAATTGCAAGCCACACAGGTATTTATCCTTTTGCCTTTCAGATTTATGGTAGTTTGTTTCCTCTGAATTGCAGTCCTTTGATTTAGATGTGCTTTCAAGTCTTCACCACTGAGCTTTTTAAATTAAACCAGGGCCTGTCAATCCTGCCTGTTAAGCAATTGTGTCTGTTGACCGTTATCTATTCAAAGTTTTTAGTTTTTTTTTTAATTTATTTTTTTATGCTGTACAAAGCAGTTACAAGAATGAAAGTTAACCAGTAGATATCTGGTTGAAAGGAAAAACTAGACATCTATTCAAAGTTATTCTTCATATATATATTATCTAATTAATTTTTAATAGTTTATTGAAAATGTTTTTTTAACAATTTTAGGATTAAAAAAAATCTAATTACATGAGAAGCTAGGTTATTTTTAGAAATTGAGTGATGTTAATGTTTTATCTTTTTTATCATGATTTATTTAAATATTTTTCATATTTTTACTTTAAAATAGTAAAAATAGTAATGCTAAGGTTGGAGTAAAACTTGAAAATTTTAAGTAGGGATATTAAAAAAAAACAAGTTTAATTTCATAATGTAAACGAAAATGAGATTTTGTTAATAAGATTAATTTAGGTTAATTAATTAAATACAATCAATTAAGTGTAATCAATTTAGATTAATTAATTATGATAGGGAATAATTTTTTTGATAAAGTACATTTATTATTCTAGGAAATGTAAACCTATAGGGTATTTAGTTGTATGGTTGAAAATTGAATGTCTTTGTAGAAGAATAAGTATTAGATTGATATACACTTCAAAAAACCATGTCTCTTTATCAATAAAATGCTTCAATGTCCATATTGGATTTGTGCTCTAATAGAGGACAAGTTCACAAATATAGAATGAAGTCATAGTTGCATATTAGTCCCTTGAATTCAAACTCATCCCTACACATAGTGATGTTTCGTTTATCTACTCATTTAATGGATAAGTGTCTACTATACTCTTCTTGAAGATCTAGGAGATTCATAGTATTTAGAAATACCTTACAGGATTGTCAATTTCTCATAAGGAGATAAGCACTCCTAGACTAACCCTTGGAAAGTGAACAAATAATGAAAATTGTAAGAAAGGGCCCAAGTCTATAGATTTTTTATTTCGATTCAGTGCACCAAATCAAAATTTGTGTCGATATTAATTGCTTCTAATACTTTAGGATGAGAGGATTTTGATTACTTGATTATTATAGTGAATGCATTTAAAAACTAGCACATAACATTGAATTGTGTCAAACATTTGTTTATTCTACTCAAAGAGGGAAAATAAAGGGGTTTAATTAGCCAAAATGTGAATTTTGAACTTTCAAAAGGAAGGGAACAAGTCTACAACATGGTTGCCATCATGACTACTATAATGTCCCAATATAGGAAAGCAATTAAATCTAATTGGCTTACAAATAAATGGAGGTAGGTGTATGAATGAATATGATAAATGGGAAATTAAGGTGAATGCATAGAAATGTGTATACATAATGATGGTTTGGGTCTAAATGTATATGGATATGCATCTAGATAGATGAATTGAAAGATAGAAGAATGATCCCAACTTTGCACAAGATCGTGTCATTTATCACAATGTGTATCTATCAAGACTTTTCCTCAAAATTGGCATACAAGTGAATGGGAAGTGGCATGATATGCAAATTTTCACCATTACACATTGTTTAAATATAATAGTTTATGCTTTCCCTATATAATATTTGTAAGGGCACTTATTTTTAGATAAATTAGCTAGCTCGTTATATTGGGACCTCACCCTTGAAAGAAATAAAGTTATTGCTTACAGTATCATCATCAAAAGACACAAAATACAATCATATGGACAACTTACAATAAAACTCTTTTATTTTTACTATGTGACCTTAATATTCTTTGGGAAATAAAAGACTTCTTATATTTTTTATTTTTGGTTAGCTATTGTTGTTCATCTCTTATACTTGGAGGGAGCCATTTCTTTTTCCTTCTCTTCTCCTTCTATTCCTCCATGCAAAATAAAATCATTTTCAATATATAGGATCAATATCCTTAGGGCACCTAAATTGTTTTTAACATTCAAACTCCTTTACCAAGGACACCATTGAATCCTTCAAGACATCATCCCTCTACAAATTTAAATATAATTATTATTTCCCTTCAATGGCACTCCATTATGAAGCTCCCCAATATCAAAAACCTTAAGAGCATCCTCTGACATCATCACCTAGATTTAGCCATTAAAATCTCTACATCTTTCATCAAATCTTCCTTCCACCCATCTTCTACATAATTTCCTATAGTTTTCTTTTTCTTGTTAGATGGAGACTCGTCCAAAGAGTTGCCAACTAGCCAATACTTCATGGATGTATTCAACCCCCAAGACACTTTCCCCACTTCATTTTTTCTTGCACATAACCAAAACATTTTCCCAACCTCATGGCACTTCCAACATCTACTTCCATAAGAACTCTTTGACTTTCAACCATGTCTCCACTTATAGATCAAAAGATAAGCCCATATTAACCAAAATACACGTATAAGAAGTATAAGAATGCAAACGGTTTTTTGAAAATAATAATAAATTTACCTAAGGAGTTTCCAAAATCCTCCAAAGAGAATTCAAGGTAGAAGTGTGGCCATATATTTGGCAGTCTAACTCAAAGTAGCTAATATATTACAAAAATAAAAAAGGGTTAAAATTCGAGTACTAGGGTTTTATAAAAAGAGCATAATTATTCTCTTAAGACCTTGGCCCCTTGGCTAGGATATTCTCTATCTATTTTAGAGTCCCAAGAAATAATAAAAAAATCCTCAGAACATGGATAAATCACTAGTACACTATTAAAGAAAAATTTGTATTCTTACGAATTTGTGCAAATCTAGAAAATTAGACCATAAAGAGATGAATTTACAAATCAACACCATGTATGCATAGTACCATGCATCTTTCTTCACTTCATCTACTAAATCCAACATGGGAGAGCTTTACATATTTAACCAAGTGAGAAACACCAAAAAATTCCTCCACATTGCTCAACACCACTCTTCCTTTCCTTCTCACTCTAGGGTTGCTTTGAAGCATTCTTTGTTGCAATCACCAAAAATGTTTTTTTCCTCTTACTGATATTGGAAGTACCAAGAAAGATCCTAAGATCCCTTTGCAACAAAATTTCTATTCTCATAATCACATCTTTAACATTATATATAATTTTCCATTGAAAACTAGAACCACACCACCTTGCTTAGGGTTAGCAAAAACACCCATTATGAGCTCTACATTTCAAAATTAAGATTTTTTTAAGTGGAGTCACTTAGTATAAAGTATAAATTAAATGATTTTTTAATTGATGGACACCACATTAAATTGTACAAAATTAATATATTACCAAAACAATAAACCAAAGGAAAGAAAATGAAAAAAAGACATGATATTACTTTTGGAAAGAAATAAAATACTTTCTTTTCTAAAAATAGGTTTAATGAATATGATAATCAATTAATATAATTTAGAGATATGATAGATCATGGAACACACAGTTTGAATTTGAAAATGAATAAAAATCATAACACTTAGATATTGACAATCAATAGATAGTTGTCTAGTGTTTTGACCATAAATTTTCAAGAATCATAACTTCTTATATGCATTGGAAGCAAAAAAATGAAATCAAAATTAAAAAAACCAATTTCAAACACCACATGCTCAATTTCAAGAGTTGTGGATTTGGTTTGTGATGTGTAAGTTCCAACTAAAAAAACATACTTCTAAAACCTATTTACCTTGATTTTTGATGTTTGATAAGCTTGTAAGGATTGTGGTATTTACAAACACCTTAGGGGAGATTATCATCCATCACTATTGTCAATTTCCTCTAGGCCAAACCCTTGATTAGACCAACTTTAGAGCTTTAATTGAATGTTTGAAGACAACAAACACCAACGTGTAAATGACCTATATGTTGTATATAATGATTCTTTGTCCTTTAGGAAATGAGGTTTGCTCCAAATATTTATCATTGTTTTCTCATATGAATTAATCACACTTGAATGCATTTAAATACAAAGAAACAATTGTTGCACACTTGTTTGTTAAGTCAAATTCCAACGACTAGTAGGAAAGGTTGTGAGTCTAGAAAGTTGATTTATAAATTTTAAATAATATGGTCAATCTCAATGTAGTTGGGATTGACGTAGGATAAATTAAGTATTATTTTCAAGGCAAAGAATGAACATGTGGGTATGGGTGTGAATGTAGGCTAATAAATGATTTGTAAAATATACGATAATGTGCAAAAGTAAGGATGTGATAAGGTTGAATACAAGGAAATAAGTGTAAATGAATGTGAAATAAATGGTGATAAGTATTAGGTCATGAGTCAAACTTAGTACAAGAGTGTGCCACTTTCTAATGTGTAATTATAATAATAAATTTCATCAAAATGGACCTAAAACTAAATGGGAAATAATATTATGTTTTCTCTTCCTTTGATTATCTATACTTCTGAAGAGATAGCTCGTGTAAACATAAATAATATTATGTTTTGTATGTTTCTCTAGCATTTTCAAATGATTGGGGGCCCTTAATTGATCTCCAAATAATAATCTTAAACATAAATTATTTTATAACTATTTAATAGGAAATGAAGTTTAAAGATAGAAATGAAAATTTTCATTCTTTAATTAAAAAAATCATGTAATGAGCATACAACTTAGTTAGTTGAGATGATTTTTTAAGAGAAAAAACCATATATTAAAATAAATGCATTAAAGCATGCATATAAATCCTCAAAATAATAATCGACACATGGGATCATGCTCCAAAGTCAAAATTTCTAAATTGGGATAAAACACACACATGAACCCAAAATGGGAAAAAGACACAAACAAAACAAGTCTACGATCCCCAAAATGGAAATTATCATAAATGGAACATGTTTACAACTCCACAAGAAAAAGAACCATCAAACTACAAGATTAACATAATAAAATGTAAACCAACACAATTAAGCCATAAGGGAAACACTACTATGAGGAGGGGCCTTGACCATCAAATTTATCCCAACCACCACCTTATAAATCCCTCCCACCAACAACTTGTTCACACCATCACGAGTAGTTATTTCACCTTCTTCAAGATCCTTCTATGCTTGACTATAAACAAAACTAGGTGGAAAAATAACAAATACAAACTGAGGGGACTACCCACACCATTGAGAGGATGTGGATGTGGAGACCACCTACTTTGGTATTCAAGGTTAAGATGGAGGTGGGTCCAATCAAATTATTGTCTCCTTGGTGGTGATGAAGGTGAAGTGGTGGCTCTTCGATGGTTTGATGGGTGACAATAAGAAGACTACATGTGGTTATACCCCTGATCTTAGTGGGGAAATTTTGTATGATAAGGTAGTGAAGATGGAACTTGGGCCATAATGCAAGATACATTCCCCTAGTGATCAAGAAAATTTTGGAGACATCAAACCTCTAATGCAACTTTGTTGGCTTGAACTTGAGTTTACATGAGTACATTAGAGATGACCAATGATTTGGAGTTAATAGAAAACTTATTATCTAAAACAAAATTAGGAAAAATACCATAATTTATATCTTTCTAAATGTAAAAAATAATCCCTAAAATGAAAACATACCACAAATGGGAAAACTCGATAGGAAATTTAGCTCCACCTTCTAAAATGATATTGTGCTAAGTGAATAATCGGGTCTTGAAGGATTAAAAACATGTTTCCAATGCCAAGATTTTTTAGCATGAGACCAATACTAGAAAAGGTGGAGAAGGATTTTAGTTTCCCCACAAAAATGACATCCTAGATTGGAGATGTCGAGATGCATTTAATAGGTACCAATTGGAAGACCTTGATAGAGCAAACACTAGTGAAAATGAGCATTTTTAGGCTCCACAATAGCTTTCTAGATTGTTTAAAATATTTTAGCCTAGATGAAGTCAATGTATTATAATGATCATCTATTATTTTACTTTGAAATCATGGGTAATTGAGGAGAGAGCCACTTGTGTCCTTTTTTTATAATGTATTTATGAAAGAGTGTATATATATGCCACTTCTAGTCCTTCCAACAACCTTTGAGATCACACTAAGTTTTTATGCATGTGTTGAGAAGGCACAACTTCAATTATAAATTGGTAGGTCTATTAATCCACTTGGCTTAAATTTAAATTCACTTTGGCTTGAAGCCAAGTAAGCCATGCGTATTGGTTGTAGAATAAATATTGTTTGATTCATCTTCTAAAGACTTAAGGGAATGAATCAAAAAATTAATTTCCAAAAGCTTGTGTTCAAACAAAATGGATTAATATGATCATATAAATTGTTTGTTAATGGATAAGTAATTGTAGAATCCATCTCTATTCTAGAGCAACCATGGATTGATAATTTCCTAATCTTTTATAAAAAATGTTGTCAAAAGTGACATTGATTTTGATGGGCATTAGAGCAATAACAAGAGCATGGAATCCAAGGTCATTCTAGGCTAAATGCCCATATGAAAAGCCAACAATAATGTAATTTCTAGAGAAAATTTGATAGGCTTCATTGTCATCACAAGCTTTGACAATCTACTTAGCACAAAGAGAGATACCTTGTCAGTTGGCATCAATAAGACTTAGCCCACTTGAATCTCTTGGTAGACAATAAATATCCCATGCCACACAATGAGACACTTCATTTTTCTTTGAATTAACCTAAAAAAGTGTAGGAGCTTATCAAGTTTATGGTATGATATTGTGAAGGCCGCCTAACAAGAGGAGTAATTGACATGAGTCGTGACTAGAAATTTATAGAAAATTTGCAACTTACCTGCCAACAAAAGTGGCTTGGGGATTTGATTGGAAAACTTATTATCATTGCTATCAATGTGACATATTGTCATAGCTTAGATTGACAAGCATAAAGGCAAGGGGGATACCCAAGAATTTAAAATTCTCTTTGATCAAAATAGATTTCCATCTAAAAGTATGAATTCAAGCTAGGGGCTAGGAAAAAGATTACCTATGATATTATGTCTTGTTCTTGAGAGTTTCATTGGATATGCAATATTATTCATTATGGGTATGATATATTGGAGAAAATGGATAGATATGTTGCTAGGTATTAGGGATGAAAAGGGTAAATTATATTGATGTTTGTTCTTAAGTATTGGGGGGTAAGAGTGTGGAATGGGTTGGGGTTGGTTCTAAGGGATGCAAAGTTGGGGAAAAAAATACAAATTTATATCACATTAATTTTAGTTTTCATTAGGCCAAAGAAATTAGTTATGTTATTTATGTAGGGATCAAATATAGATTTGTTTGGTCCAAAGTGGTTGAAATGAAGGTGTTTTTATACCATACAAGAGATATAAGTTTGATTCAAAAAGAGTTATTTAACTTATGTGCACTTTGTAGGACGATATATAATGTAAATGGGAAATAACTCTCTTTGTGGGCATCCACCACTCTAGGGTCTAACACAAATTTGTGTATCACATGCTAATTATAAGAATTTCATTTTACCTTTTCTTACCATTTTAATTTTTTTTTCTAGAGGTTAATAGATAGCTTAATTAAATTATTATAATATGATAATTCACTAAAGATGATTTTTCCAATTTTGGTAGGTAGATATGAGGGGTGAACAATTATATTTCTAGCTTCTTTTGGTTTTTCTAATGCACAATTATCAATACAAACATGTAAAGTCCAAGTAAAAATTGACTACATATTCATGTCAAATAGTTAAATTTTCAATTAGTTGTGACTTGATGTGATCAATTTTCTTGAAAAGAAAAATGTTCACACCTTTCAACCTTGGGGTGGATGAGCACCAATCTTACACCAATCTTACACCTTGCTCAAAAAAATTGAGTTCCTAAGCCACATATTTTCAAACTTGAAATATCCTTTGGAAGCTTTAGAGTCTAGGATAAATCTCAATTCCATAGGAAAGTGATCTAATCCCATCACAAGGAGAATATTAAATTTGTATGCAAACAAGACATTTGACTAATCTCATAGGCTCTAAATTTGTATAGTCACTCTACTATATTAGTGAATCTTTGTCTCCTATTCATCTAGGTGTAGGTACCCCTCCTAGGATAATTTGTCCCACAAATAATTTCTAGACACAAAGTTTTGAAAGTATGATTGTGCTTGGGAGAGTCTATCTAAGCCCCCACATTTCTCTATTGCATTCAAGGCGGCATTGAAATCTCCACCTAGAATGATGATTTCCTTGTTTATTATTTGTAATAAGTATGCAATATGATCCCATACTCCTATTTTTTAGCATTTCCTACTAGACCATAAACATTTGCAACAAAAAAAAAGAATTTGGAGGCGAGATGTTTCACTTTGCATGCTTGCTAATGCTAATGGATATAGATATTTTTTGCACCTATGGTGGTTGGATTCCACAATATTCCTACACCACCCAAAGCTCCATCTACTTCACCAAATTTCCCTCTCTATTATCTCCATTTCACCACAAGTTTCTTTGCTAGAACTTTCATGCTTTCTTTCTAGAATGGATATATAGTTTAATGATCTCAATTTGCCTCTTAAGTAGGCACCTCTTATTAATCCTTAACATTCCATTTTAATATTTTCATAAGGATAATCTCCTTCCCATATCTCAATTTTCTTTGTCCCTTCACCATCTTAGCAATTACCAAATTTTCCTTGTTCACTTAGTTTCTCCACACTTAATTTCTTAATATTTGATTTTATTTGACTCGCCATTCTCTTCTCCAAGATGTCCAACTCATCTTTAGTGAATTCATCACCAAAGTCATCATCTAGATCTTGTTCAAACTCAAAGTCAACTTCTTCCATTGTAGGTTTATCCTTCACCTATTCATGATTTTTTCCATGATCTTTCATTAGTTTGAAAATATCTGAAGCCAAATCAAAGGTTGACTTGTCTTTGAGGGGAGCATGAGGTATGGATTGAGTACTCTCCTTGTAGTTATTACATTAGATGTGACATACATTATCCCAAGGGGGATCTATCCTTTGTGAAGGTATCTTTTGTGGGGTTCTTTAATTAGATTTACACCAACAGATGATGCGAGAAAACGGTTCTAGAAATATAGAAGGTATCAAGAAAGGGAAGAAAAAATTTAAGATCAAAATTGGAGAAAGAAACAATGAACATTTTGTTAGAATTGTGAAAAACACGAGGCATGGGATCAAACAACGAACAAAGACACCTTCAACACAAGAGATCTACAAACAAAGAATTACAATATTCCTCAACAAGAAGAAGCTACAAAAGAACCTCAAGAATATTCAAGGAAAACAAAAGTCCTCAAACATTGAGAGTTCAAGAGTTCAGAAGAGTAATAATACAATGAGGGTTGAGTGCTATATAGGAGCAACCATAAATGGTAAAGGGATTAGATCAAGATAAGTGTCAACATCACATGCAATGCAATAGAATGATCTAATAATTTAGCTCACTTTAGTTTAACATAGAAAAACACTTAGTTAATTGAATAAAGAACTCCTAAGTTTATCTTAAATGCACGAGAATAAATTAGACTAATAATTAATTAATTATTAGCTAATGCATGATTAGTCTAACACATTCTTGGTGTTGGTAGACTCAATGTTGTGAGGGTCTTCAAAAGGTTTATTGATTACATAGTTAAGAAGCACATGAACCTTAAATTCAAATTTTGGACTTTAAGGTTATGGGGGTTGGTTACGGACATGGATGTTGATGATCATGTTGTGATTTAAGAGGCTATAATCAAATTGTGTTGAATTTTGGATAATCTATTGCATTTGTAGTATGTTGGACATCACTTAGACTTTGAACAATGCAATTACACTTTCGATAATATTTGTATCTTTGATATTTTGCATAAAGATACAAAGAACATGAAAACCCAAACTAATATCTATCTAAACATAAAAGCTCAAATAATATCCATCTAGACCACCTCATATGAAACATGCTTTAAAAAAAAAAACTTAAAAATTCAAAAATCATGTCCATCTAAACTACCTCATAGAAAATTTCCACAAAGATAATTGCCTTAAGCTTTAAAACTTATCCTTAATGCCTTAACTCTCCATATATATTTAAGAAGTGAAGCTGAAATGCCTTATGATAAAGAAAGTTGGGTTCCACTCGGAACAAATACAAGCAGGTTTGGAATTAAACAATCAGTTTGTGGGCATGCCCCTTCAATAATCAATCCTCCAATTCATAATATTCATGCCTCGAATGTCCTGTCATGGCATCAATATGTATGCATGAAAACAAACAAAACCAACTTTGTCTTTCCATTTATTTTTTTAATAATTAAATATGATTAGCTTAAGTGACAAGTTATGACTTTTTTTCAATTCTAGTGCGATCCCTTTTAGGGAAAGACAAAGAGACCAATCCGAACTTTTTAATTTGCTTATGAAATCAACTTGCTTTTGTTCACGTAAGTCAAGAATATATAAATGATAAATTCATCATTCCAAACATTGTTCATGATTTATATGGTTATTGAGAATGGTAGCTTTTCTTATGGGTTTGTTGAACTTTACTTGAATACATCTAGTGATGTGTTCCCAAAAGAATAATACTATAGAATATGAAGGTGAATTAGGGAACTCTCTAAAGTTAGCAAGGTTAGTTGGGATGTTCGAGGAAATCTAGGAGTACAAAATTCAAAACATGTATTTGTTACATGGGAAAGTAATAGTTTTATAAGTTTGAAAATAGTTGTCTTATTTAGCAAACTTTTAAAAGGTGAATTCTTATATGGGTTTTTTAATCAAAATCATTTAAAATTTTTGTGCCTTTTGGATTTGTTTTGTTTAATTTTAAGTCAATATTTAAGGTGATCTTAATAAGTTTTTATTATATTAATAATAGTTTTTTTCATTTATCTTATTAATAATTCTAAAGGAAGGAAATTTATCTAATATATAATTATATTTAAAGATTCATTAATAAAAGAAAGATTATCTTTATAGTTTTATAAGTTTAAGTTTTTCATGTGATTTGATATTTATCTTATTTATGATCCAAAAAAAAAATTATGTTATAAAAGAAATAAAAAATTAATAATCATTAAATTTATTTAAGCATTATAAAAAAGAAATAAAACATTAGCCAAAGATGTCGTCCACCTCTGCTCCTGCCATTTTTGGCGCCTCCTCTCCATCGTTGCTTTCTGATCGCCCCTTACTATTGGTGTTAACAACTCTCCCTTTTCTCTTCCCGCATGTGGTGAAGGTTTGTAGCTTGCTTCCGATGTGGAGTTGGTCTTCACAATGCCTCTAGGGGCATGCCTTAGCTCGGCTAGGGTTTCATATATGTTGTGCTTAGATAATTCCTTAGCTGGACAAAATTCAAGTGTCATAAATCATTTGATTGGCTCTGCGGTGGGGTCTCCTGGCTCAACCAATTTAAAGAATGGGTGTGGCTCCTCATTTAAGGATCTCATCACTAGTTTGATGCAAGAAAGGAAGTTCACAACTATGGCATGCGACGCTCGCCCATTGAAGGGTGGCTTATTTAGGGAAGTGCATGGGATCTCCTCGAGCAATCCAAGATTCCCTCTCATGAGTGCTCCCTCTTCCCCAATTTTGGTGTTTTCTAAGAAGCTAAGAAAGGAAGTTGTTGAAGGGGAACAATATTTTTCTTCCAATGGTTTAATTGGTTAGTTCAATAGTCTCTAGCCAAAACTACCAGATTTGCATGATTAGATCTCATCTGCATGGCAACCCATGCCTAAAGGTAATGTAGAAGTCTACCCTTGTGCTCAAGGGTTTTTATTATGGTGTTTGATTACAAGCAGGACATAGATGTTGTTTTGCAAGAGAGATGGTGTTGGGGACAAAGCATGCTCATTCTCAAACCTTGGTTCCCAAAATTTAATCTTGCTACTGAATCCTTCTCCATGAAACCAATACAGATTCATCTTCCAAACCTTCAGTTATAGTTCTAGTTTGCGGACTGTTTTCAGGTGATTAGAGATTCACTTGGTTGCTTCTTGGCAATTGATTCATACACTCATAATTTCACCCATACGACTTTTGCTCGCATCCTTGTGGACATGGATATCACAAAGGAACTCCCAACTGATATCACCTTCAAGTTTGCTAATCGCAATTGAACTCAACTGGTGGACTACAAAGGTTTTCCCTTTCGATGTTGAAACTGGTCACTTGGCCAATTCCTATTCTAGAATCACAAAAAAATTAGAATAACAGTCTGGTGGGTTGATGTCGTTCCCTATCATTACTTAATCAAAGTCCCTTCAAAGGTGAGGTGGAAGAACTAGATTCTTCCAAACAACATGATGTTTCCCCAAAGGATGAGGCTGGGAAAGACAAAGAATCCCATGCTAAGGGGCACTCTGCTAAAGCGAACTTGGTCCTAAAGTAGTCCCAACAATTAGTTAAAGAAAGTTTAAATGCTTAAATTTTTTATTCTAAGATTATGACCTTAGAGCTTATTGTCATTTCTCCTATAAAATTTGTAGGAGGTGGCAAATGTTCTCCCTTGTTGGATGAAGACAAGATTTCATAGGATGCACTTAACGACTCCATAAAATCGCAAAATAATGAGAATGGGGTGGAGTGGCAAGAAGTGCAGAACAAGAAAAAGAAAATTCTCAAGACTGAGCTAAGCCGAATCATAATGCAATTGCGATCCCACACCAAATTTGATGTCTAGATTGCAATCTAAATGGTGAATAATTTGCTACCCTCAACAGCTGAGCAATTTACTTTTCTAATGTAGGCATTAAATTCCTGTAGGAAATTTGTAGGTTCGATGATGCAATTTATTGCATGTTGGCCACATCTGGCCTTTTTTGTAATTTTTTACTTTGATTAATAAAATTCTCTCTTACGAATTAAAAAAATATAAATTTATTTAGAAAATTTAATGAAAGCAAATTAAATTATAAAAATTTAATGTATAATAAAAATAATAAATTAAACCTTCAGTTTTATTTGGGTAATAAGTGTCAAGGTTGAATTTTTTGTAGAATGATTCTTATCTAGTTTTCCTCCCACTTTCTTCTTGACATGATCTAGCCACAATCAAAGCTATTGCTAAAGAAAAGTGAGGATCTCAATTGCATAACTATGGACAAGAAGAAGAAGAATTTAAAAAGGGATAACTTATTTGGGCAAAGAAATAGCTACACTTTTTAAGTCAACTTGAGGTAATTGGATTTAGTTGAAATCTAGCAAGAAGAGTTACAAACATGATTAACAATAAAAAACTTAATAACAATTTAGAATTTATCCCAACAAGTGATAGAAATTTGGTATGTTAGGAAAATGTTTCTCAACCTTGCATTCTCAATGTTCATTTTTAATACGTATGTATGACTCACTATTTCATCTTTTATGTATTTTGTCTTCTTGTAGAAGATTTGGCATCCCACTTGGAGATGACATGGTATTCATCTTTAGTGGTGTTTGGCCTCAGATGAGGAGGTATGCATCCCACTTTGAGTTGACATATTTTTCCATATGTCAACATCTTGTGGTGTGATAAAGGTCCTCGGCATAGCGATAGGGTCCTCAGCTCAGCATAGCGAGAGGATCCTCGGAAATCTATTCCCTATCCCCTATTCTCCATTCTGGGGTCCCCTGCCCCTCTATATATAGTCGAGAGCATCAATTTCAAATTAGATCCCGACCCGGCTTCTCTATAGATGTCCAACGAAGCGGAGCATGCAACTTCTAAGTGTAATGTCATTATGAAGGGAGTTACATATGAAAAATTCTATGACATGTAAGACCATCTAAGAGGAAGGTTACATTGGAATTTTAACCACATTATGATAAGTATGAACACTTGTTATGACGCGTCTTTGAGAAATTTGAATGAGGACAAATTGGGGCACCCAAGTTTGGGTGGTCAAATATGACAAGTATGATAGTTGTAAGATGTGGAAAGAATATGCTAAAAATAGCCAAGATGACCAAGACTAAGAATATGGCATTGGAATTTGGGCACAAGTTTGGGTGCTACACTTCTTGTGGTTTTGTTGATAGTTTTTCTAAACCATTGCGGTTTCCAATTTAATTTTTGCATATTTATTTGGTGGTTGGAGTTGCAGTTTACATATATTTACTTTGTAGGTATTGTTATGCTATCAAAATGACTCTAGATTTGTAGGTTATATTCCATGTGAAGGCTTTCTCTACAAGTGTATCAGAATCCATTGATTTACTAAATAATACATTGGGATACTTTGGAGGGATATTCCAATACCAAAGGGAATTCCCAAATATCTTGTAATCTCACCATGTCTAAGGAGCTTCCATTTAGGGTGTATTAATGGGCAAAGAGTTATCTTGGGTCATAAAAAATAGTTTTATGTATTGAGAACTTAGAAATAGATAACATATAATATATTTTTTATAGTTTACATCATAATCTAGATCTCTTCTTCACCACTTTTTAGAAATAGTAAGTTGTTGTTAGTGAAGTACAAATTGAGCACATAGTTATGACCAAGAATATGAATGTATTTGATATGACCCAAAGTCTATCTCTCCTAAGAAGATAACCTAAATAATCAATAGTAAGAACATAAAGGAAAGGTGAAAGAGGACAAGTTCATTGTCTTATAGATCTTTGAAGCATGAGTGGCTTAATAAGGGCCCGATTGATGGATAATCTAGTTGAAGTTTTAATTTGAAATACATCCTTAAATGATGTATGTCTCTCTTGTTGAATATGAGTTGTCTAAGGACCTTATGAATGAATTACATGTTGATTCCATCATGAGAATTATCAAAATCAAGCTTAATAAGACAAACATATCGATTAGACTATTGAGCCAACCCAATGGGTGTATTCGCAAGAAAGAAATAGATCGTCAAGAATAAACCTTCCACCTAGGAACCAACTTTGTTTAGTTCCAACATTTGCTTATGCCACAAGCATGACCATTTGTTCCAAATCTCTACCTATGATATTGTAGATGGTGTGAATATGAGAATGGGTCTCCCTCTAGCTAAATAATCTACTTTATATCTCTTGGGGATAAGCTTGCTCACCCCATACGTGATATCAATCCCTAGAGAGCCATTTTCTTTTGAGATTCAATGTAAACATTGTAGAAGTCATTTTTATCACATGCCTCATGGCTCTAAATTTTTTAATGAGAATCCCATCAATACTAGGACATTTTCTTTTATCCATTAAAAAAAGGTACCCTCTAATTCTTTTGGAGATAACAATCCATCTAAGTAGACAATCTCATCATTCAAGATCTTTTTAAGAATGCATTGTTGTGAAACATCATCAAAATCATTTTGCACAACTTCATCTAAAGAAATGTCCATGAATTTTTTTTGTAACTATTTTAGAAGAGATGAGAAATGTTAGAAAAATTAGAGATAAAGAATTCAAATTAACATAATTGGATATGGTTGTTATGGTTTCTTTCTATTGTTTTTAATTAAGCAAGTGAAAGAAAAATGATTTTCTTATCTATATCCTTCATCCATTGGATCCTCAATTTGATTTGGTTTGAGATTTACCTTTATAGCTCTCAAAATCTCTTATGATGTTTTTAGCAAGAACCAAAACTTCTAAATGTGTCATTGCAATTAGTCATCAAGAGACCTCAGTAATGGGTGCATTATTTTCAAAAGATGTTTTAGTTTTCTTCTCCTTTGTTTAGCAACTTCATTCTCATTAGTTCTAAGGAATTACGAATAGTTTTTAATCTCAAGAGTCAAGCATGACATCTATCTTTCATTGTGAGTTGTTTGATTCATGAGAAGCAAATACAACATAGAGTTTCAAGGCAATCTTTGTTGGTATGTGGCGACTGATCATGCTATACTGTATAGCCCATGGTATACTCTACACCCGGCCCCTATCCTTGTTGGGGTCCGGGGTGTACAGTATACCATGGGCTATACAGTATAGCATGATCAGTCACCACATACCAACAATCTCCCACTTGGAGACTGATCAGACTCCATACCAACACAATCTCCCACTTGGAGACTGATCTTGGACGACACTGCTGCAATTACAACTCCCACTAGAAATAAGTACCTTGGACCCTGCTGCTCTGTTATAGTTGAATTCAACCTTGAAGACCAACCGAAGCTGAAGAGGAGCTCAGCTTCTCCCTTGTCACCGCCTTCGTAAACATATCCGCTGGATTGACATCTGTATATATCTTGTCCAACTTGACCTGTCCATCCTCCAACACTAACTGAATGAAATGATATATCAATTGTATGTGTTTTGTTTTAGAATGGAAGGCAGAATTCTTTGCAAGATGTATAGCACTCTGGCTATCTATAAACAAGTAATTTCTAGCCTGTTGTTTTCCCAACTCCTCCATAAAAAATTGCAGCCATATCATCTCCTTTGCCGCTTTTGTTGCAGCAACATACTCTACCTCTGTGGTGGATAAAGAAACCACTTTCTGCAATCGAGAAATCTAACTCACTGCTGTCCCACCAACTATAAATACATAACCTGTGGTACTCTGCCTGGTATTTATATCCCCTGCTAAATCTGAGTCAACATAGCCTTTTAAATCAGTATTAGAACCCCCAAAACATAGGCAATTATTGGATGTACCTCTCAAATACCTGATAATCTATTTTACCGCATTCCAATGCTCAACTCCGGGATGACTCAAATACCTGCTAACAACTCCTACAACATGTGCAATATCTGGTCTTGTGCATACCATGGCATACATTAAAGTGCCTACAGCTGAAGCATATGGTACCTTGGACATTTTTTCTTCCTCCTCTTGTGTCTTCGGACACATATCCTTAGTCAATTTGACATGACTAGGCAAAGGTGTGTTGACAGCTTTTGCATTCTCCATATAAAATCTCTGCAACACCTTTTCAACATAATTAGCCTGAGATAAAAATAATTTTCTATTTTTCCTATCTCTACAAATTTTCATACCAAGGATTTGTTTTGCTGCCCCTAAATCCTTCATAGCAAAAGACTTTGCTAACTGTTGTTTCAACTGTCTTATGTGATCCATGTTAGACCCAACTACAAACATGTCATCAACATATAAACACAAAATAATGTAGCTGTCATTATCCAACCTCTTAAAATAAACACAATGGTCAGAATTACACCTGCTGTAGCCTTGCTCAGCCATAAAACTATCAAATTTCAAGTACTATTGCCGAGGTGCTTGCTTCAAGCCATATAAACTTTTCTTCAATTTGCATGCTAGTTTCTCCTTACCTTTGACTTCAAATCCTTGTGGCTGTTCCATATATATTTCCTCTTCCAAATCACCATGGAGAAAGACTGTTTTAACATCAAGCTGTTGTAAATGCAAATCTTCAGCAGCCACAATACTTAAAACAATACGAATAGAAGTCATTTTAACAACAGGAGAAAAAATCTCATCAAAATCAATACCCTTTTTCTGTGCAAATCTCTTTACAACTAATCTGGCTTTAAATCTTTTTTTACCTTCATCCTCCTCTTTCAGCCTATAAACCCATTTGTTTGGTAAAACATTTTTATCTACAGACAATTTGCATAGTTCATAAGTCTGATTTTTCAATAAGGAGTCCATTTCTTCTTCCATTCCATGCTCCCACTGAACCTTGGTATCCACCTACATAGCTTCATCATAATATTCTGGTTCACCAGCATCAGTTAACAAAATAGTATACAAAGAGGGAGAGAATCTTTTTGGAGGTCTATTTATCCTTGAAGATTATCTAACAGGAGTTTGTGGTATTTGTTGTTGTTGTTGTTGCCCAGCATGAGGAACCACTGAAACATCATTGTTTGGAATATCATCCAACACTGCATAATCATTTTCTTTCTTCTCATGCTGTAAAAACAGATCTTTGTATAACACCTTCTCATTGAATATGACATCCCTGCTTCTCACAATTTTCTAATTTTCAAAATCCCAAATCCTATAACCAAATTCATCAATGTTGTATCCAACAAATACACATTTTTTTGATTTTGCATCAAGCTTGGTTCTATTTTCTGAATCTACATGTGCAAATGCTTCACAACCGAAGGTTTTGAGAAAATAATAACTCACCTTCTTACCTTTCCATGCTTCCTCTGGAATACCACAATCCAAAGGATTAGAGGGACCTCTATTAATTAAATAAACAACAGTGTTTACAGTCTCTGCCCATAATTTTAAAGGCAGCCCAACATGCAATCTCATAGTCTGTGCACGCTCCATTATCATTCTATTCATGCGATCAACCACTCCATTTTCCTATGGAGTCCTTGGAACCGTTTTCTGCCTACGAATACTATTAGAGAAACAATAAATCCAAAATAGTTGCTGCAGTTCAATAGGTAGAAGAACATACAGTTGTTGTGGACTCTGAATCAGCACTGTGGCATAATAGAAATTGGAGCTTGTGCATACGGATGTATGGGGACCAGCTCAGGTATCTTCTCTTGGTGACTCTCTATATTATGTTACATTCATTGATGATGCAACTAGGAAGGTATGGATTTATTTTCTTAGGCAGAAATTTGATATTTTTGAAACTTTTAAAAAATGGAGAAGCTTGGTTGAGAATGAGACGGGTAAAATGTTAAAATGTTTCAAATCTGATAATGGTGGTGAGTATTGCAATAAAGAGTTTGAAGATTATTGTTCCTCTAATGGTATTTGTAGGCAGAAAATGGTTCCAAGGACTCCACAGAAAAATGGAGTGGCTGAGCGCATGAATATAACGATAATGGAGCGTGCACGGACTATGAGATTGCATGTTGGGCTGCCTTTAAAATTGTGGGCAGAGGCTGTAAACACTACTGTTTATTTAATTAATAGAGGTCCCTCTAATCTTTTGGGTTGTGGTATTCCAGAGGAAGCATGGAAAGGTAAGAAGGCGAGTTATTCTTTTCTCACAATGTTCGGTTGTGAATCATTTGCACATGTAGATTCTGAAAATAGAACCAAGCTTGATGCAAAATCAAAGAAATGTGTATTTGTTGGATATGGCATTGATGAATTTGGTTATAGGCTTTGGGATTTTGAAAATCAGAAAATTGTGAGAAGCAAGGATGTCATATTCAATGAGAAGGTGTTGTACAAAGATCTGTTGCTGCAGCATGAGAAGAAAGAAAATGATTATGCAGTGTTGGATGATATTCCAACAATGATGTTCAGTGGTTCCTCATGCTGGGCAACAACAACAACAAATACCACAAACTCCCGCTAGACGATTTTAAAGGATAAATAGACCTCCAGAAAGATTCTCTCCCTCTTTGCATACTATTTTGTTAATTGATGCTGGTGAACCAGAATATTATGATGAAGCTATGCAGGTGGATACCAAGGTTTAGTGGGAGCATGGAATGGAAGAAGAAATGAACTCCTTGCTGAAAAATCAGACTTGAGAACTATGCAAATTGTCTGCAGGTAAAAAGATTTTACCAAATAAATGGGTTTATAGGCTAAAAGAGGAGGATGGAGGTAAAAAAAGATTTAAAGCCAGATTAGTTGTAAAGGGATTTGCACAAAAAAAGGGTATTGATTTTGATGAGATTTTTTTCTCATGTTGTTAAAATGACTTCTATTCGTATTGTTTTAAGTATTGTGGCTGCTGAAGATTTGCATTTAGAACAACTTGATGTTAAAACAGCTTTTCTCCATGGTGATTTGGAAGAGGAAATATATATGGAACAGCCACAAGGATTTGAGGTCAAAGGTAAGGAGAAACTAGTGTGCAGATTGAAGAAAAGTTTATATGGCTTGAAGCAAGCACCCCGGCAATGGTACTTGAAATTTGATAGTTTTATGGCTGAGCAAGGCTACAACAGGTGTAATTCTGACCATTGTGTTTATTTTAAGAGGTTGGATAATGACAACTACATTATTTTGTGTTTATATGTTGATGACATGTTTGTAGCTGGGTCTAACATGGATCACATAAGAGAGTTGAAATAACAGTTAGTAAAGTCTTTTGCTATGAAGGATTTAGGGGCAGCAAAACAAATCCTTGGTATGAAAATTTGTAGAGATAGGAAAAATAGAAAATTATTTTTATTTTAGGTTAATTATGTTGAAAAGGTGTTGCAGAGATTTCACATGGATAATGCAAAAGCTGTCAGCACACCTTTGCCTAGTCATGTCAAATTGACTAAGGATATGTGTCCGAAGACATAAGAGGAGGAAGAAAAAATGTCCAAGGTACCATATGCTTCAGCTGTAGGCACTTTAATGTATGCCATAGTATGCACAAGATCGGATGTTGCACATGCTGTAAGAGTTGTTAGCAGGTATTTGAGTCATCCCGGAGTTGAGCATTGGAATGCGGTAAAATAGATTCTCAGGTATTTGAGAGGTACATCCAATAATTGTCTATGTTTTGGGGGCTCCAATACTAATTTAAAAGGCTATGTTGACTCATTTAGCAGGGGATATAGATACCAGGCAAGGTACCACAGGTTATGTATTTACAGTTGGTGGGACAATAGTGAGTTGGATTTCTCGATTGTAGAAGGTGGTTGTTTTATCCACCACAAAGGCAGAGTATGTTGCTGCAACATAGGCGGCAAAAAAGATGATATGGCTGCAATTTTTCATGGAGGAGTTGGGCAAATAACAGGCTGGAAATTACTTGTTTACAGACAGCCATAGTGCTATACATCTTGCAAAGAATTATGCCTTGCATTCTAAAACAAAACATATACAGTTGAGATATCATTTCATTCGGTCAGTATTGGAGGATGGACAGGTCAAGTTGGACAAGATACATACAGATGTCAATCTAGCGGATATGTTTACGAAGGCGGTGACAAGGGAGAAGTTGAGCTCCTCTTCAGCTTCGGTTGGTCTTCAAGGTTGAATTCAAGTATAACAGAGTAGCACAGTCCAAGGTACTTATTTCCAGTGGGAGTTATAATTGCAGCAGTGTCGTCTAGGATCAGTCTCTAAGTGGGAGATTGTGTTGGTATGGAGCCTGATCAGTCTCCAAGTGGGAGATTGTTGGTATGTGGCGACTGATCATGCTATATTATATAGCCCATGGTATATTATTGGATTTTTTGCGTGATCACCAAAAAAGGGAAAAATCAACAAAAAAAGAAAAATCTGATTTTGTGGAACCCAAAACTCTGGAAGCTTCTAAGCTTGTTAAAAGGGGGTTCGGATGGGTATTACTGTATGATGAAAAACGCGATTATTCGCAAGATTGTAATAGGTTTTACATTGGATAATAAAAGTATTAGATGGCTGCGGTTTGGTGGATGTAGCCCGGATTGGGTGAACCACGTTAAATTCTTTGTGTTATGATTTATTTTGTGCATATTTTAGTTTCTCTATTTTATTAATTAAATTTGCATTTAATTGTTAGATATCTACCATTTGTAACCCTAACAATCTTGATTTTAAGATGATGTATATCAAGATTAAACAAAATATTGCATTATTTTTTGTATCATTAGTGAAAGATATATCAATGAGGATGGGTGTGTGGTTAAAGAGAGCAGCGGAAAAGGTTTTGAAAAATGATAAGAACTTGAACAAATGATTATGGTGAGAGGTTGGGCTAAGTAGAACCTATCTAGAAATTATTAATTTTCCTTTCCTATCCAAGTCTATTTTTAGACCAAGTGGGCCAACAAGAGGAATGATTATTGTGCTTCCCAACAAAGGATCATGGAGTCCTCAATTATTACAAAAAAAGGAACTATCCCTCAAACTCTTTGTTAGATAATTTAGATTTGCTAAGCCAGTTATAATCAATTTGGTGTTCAGTCATGTTAAAATTTCCTTGAAGTACTAATTAGCTTGGGGGATGTGAAAGCCCATCTAATTCCATAAGTTACGTTTCTTAAAAGAATCATCGGATACATAGATATAGTAGATTCCATGATTATTTTGAATAAGGAAGGTGACCTACACTTTGGTGAAATGGGTCTTATCCTTTGTTAAGTATGAAGCTTTGAATCCAAGGAGCCAGGTCAAGGACCATGCCTTTGCGTCCTTCAATATTTGAAGAGGAAAGTAAGAGGGTATATTTTAGGATAGAACTAAGAGCAAAGACAAGTGTATCTCTTGTAAATTTGACTCCTTGGAGGAGTGCATCAATGTTTTTAGAAACCATGGCTTGTTTGAATTTATAATGTTTTATGAAGCATTGAATTTGTGATGTTACATGACATAAATGACACTCCATTGGGAACATGAAATAGATTATGAGTTATTTTTTTGTCAAGGAAATGTAACGATTGTAGACTTTAGTTGGTTGCTTGATGATTTTGAGAGAGGAAAAAGGAGACAATGGGGTGTTAGGGGCAATATCTAGTCAAGGAAGGGCTAGTGAAGTTGGAGTGAATAGGGGAAAGGGTTAAAACAACATTCTTATAATAGGAAGAGCAACCTTCCAGAGAGGAAGGGGAGGGAATGCTTTATTTTTTCCTTTTTTGAATAGTCCTCTAACCAAATTTATTTATAGTCACATCACAATAAAAGGGGCATGGTGAATCCAACCAATATGAATGGGAATAATGGATAGTGGCTTAGGGGAGAGTTAAGAGAAAATATTGAAATCAAAAGTGTGAGGATTTTGTCCAGGGTAGGAATTTGATTCAGGGAGACACAAACAAAATCATGAGAACTCAAGTCTAAAGATTTGACTTGTTGGCTTAAATGAAGTGAAATATTTATAAGCAAAGTGATTATTGATTCATTTAGAGAACTATGGAGTGGGGGTTGAAATTGGGTGATGTATAAATGGTTACTAGTAGGAGAGCATGAGGAGGATGAGGGGTAAAGAAGGATTTTGGATTTCCTTGAAGGGTGGTATCTGATTACATGCACCTCTTTATGATAATAAAGGGAGTATTTGTTTTGTTAATAAATTTTATTTGTTTATTTTAAATCCAATGCCAAGACTTTTGATGATACTTAGTAGGGGTTGGGTCAAATCAATTTCAACACAAGCCCTAGGATGAATCCTCAAGCTAGCAAATTTATCGTTATTATTTTTCACTAAATAACCATACCCATCATTTCCATAATGTCTTTTAAGAAATGAAAAAATGCAAGGTTAAGAAAGGGAAACTCAACCCACATTAGGTATCTAGATTTGGAGGAACCCTCAAGGTGAAAATTAAAGTTCTAGGCTTGTAAGCAACACATTCTACCATAGATCATTCAAGTTTTATTTTTTAAAATTGCTTAAGTGTGTGCAAATGAAAGGAACATGCAAGAAATGTACCCTTTCCCTAGCCCTTAAATAGCCAAAATCCTGCACCATCTATTTTTCTTATTGTTTCTAACCCATTTAGAAAATTAATTTTTAGTAGGGACAACTTATAGAAAAAAAGAATGAATTGCTATAAAATAACATTCAATTATGACAACAATGGTGTCAACTAGGAGATGAAACTCAAAGGACTTACCTCTTGTATTGATGCATTGCATTGCATGTTGAAGGTATGTCTCTATTATGGTTCAAAGATCTTGGCTTCATCTTTATGATTTGTTGAAAGAGACATATCTCTAGCAATCTTTAGATGAGGTTGAATGTCTACATTAGGGGGAATAAGTAGAGCAAGAGGTAAATAGACCCACTAAGTCTTAAGGAGTCACTCTAAAGCTAAAGGGATGCCTACATGGACATAGTGAGAAATAAAGGGAGCAACCTTAAGTGCAAATGTTTAGCAAAAGGAATATAAACACATTGTTGTAATAGGGCAAACAAAGATGAGTGTTAGGGATACCAAAGACATCATTTGCATGAGACATTCCATATTCTTTTTGTTCCAATATTTTGTTGATAATTTAGTCTGTTAGACTAGTGACTCTCAAAGCTAATTTTATTAGTTTTAATCTTCTATTTGCATTGAATGAACATTAGTTCTAACATTATTATAATTATTTACAAATCTATTTCGAAAAGTGTTGGCTTTTATCTTTCCTCAATAAAAAATATTAGTGCGACAAAAAGCATCACAAAATAATGTTGATATGCAATAGTAAATGTGAGTACAATAGAATGACAATTCATCATAGTTTGAACACCTAAAGTTTTGTGTTCAAATCCTCTTGGGATAGATACATTATTTCATGAGAGCTTAATTAATCAATACATTATAATTTTAGTTATGTTAAAAAAATTTGATAAAAAGTCAAAAGGATTTTATATCCCTTATGTGGTAGAGTTGGTAAAGTCATTAGTTAGTTTGAAGGAAGTCACAAGTTAAAATAGCAAAACTAATTTTGTATGTAGTTGACATAGCAATGCCTTGACTATTTACATGAGTGAGGTTGTGACAAAAAAAATACAAATACTCCCAATATAAACTTCACAATTGATATAGACCACTATCACTTAACACTAGTTATAGTCAATAAGAAAGGACAAGGAGCCCAACCCTTTATGAAGAGTGAGGATTATGTACTATTTTGGTATTGGATGGTAACTAATAATATGATTATTGTTTGGAGGATTATATTTTGGGAGGAAGAAAGGGCCCATGAGGATCCAATTAAGAGAACACTGTTCATTTTGATGGGACATCATCATGACCCTCTAGATCATTGCCACTTAATGCTTTGGAAGTAAATAGAAAAATGACAAGGGACTCATCTTATTATGAAGAGGGCAAGGACTACATATTGTTTTGGTACTGAATGGTAAACAATATGATTGCTTTTCTAGGAGACAAGGACTCGTAAGTATCCAACTAAAAAAATATTGTCCATTATGAAGAGACGTATTTAATCCTTCTAAATTATCTCTTCTTAATTGTAGAGGTTGTCAATAGAAAAAGACACAGACCTCATCCATTTATGATGAGGACAAAAACGGTATTGAATGATAAGCAATATAATTGACAAAAACAAGAACCCACAAGAATCCAACTAAGACAATATGACCCATTTTAAGAGGACTCTCATCATGGCCCCTCTAGAAACCAATTAGAGTGGGTCTTAAAAGGAAACAACATGCTATCCTAGCTAAGTTTTCTTTTTAAATTGCAAGAATCGGGTAGCCCCCCCTATAAACTGCAGTGCGCCTAGTAAACTTTTTCCACGTGACTGTGACATTGTCGCGACATGCCCTCCAGTGCCACAGAGAACCATCCTAACTAAATTGTTATGTTCATCAAGCCCCTAAATTCACGTCTAAACAACCATTTTAGAGCCTTCCCGCATGGAATCGGAACCCTCCACGTGACATCGGAGTTAACCACGTTGTTCAGCCCGTCCTCGTCGTTCCATGTGATATAAAGCCGTATAAAATAAAGCAAGCGCTTTTGAGATGCTTTTCAAAACCGAACTGATTCACTGCCCGCTCCCTGGGCCCGCCCATGTGATCGTGGGCTGTAATTTCCTCTGACTCCACTGATGCAGCACTGGTACTCCCCATGAAAGAGCACTTGCCAGTGGTATCATCACCAAATGTACGGCCATGGCGATTCCCAACACTCCATGTGACGCTGTCAACGAGCCGTATATATGCGCAGCGGCACGATAAAAAGCCTGCGGCGCCGATGATAACTCCTCTTCATTTTCAAACAAACTTTTGAAAGTCCTTGCCCTGCTTACGTCCCTCGGATGGAGACCTCTTCTGTCTTGCACGCTGTCCTATAAATCAACCCGCACGGAACGGAAAAATTGGAACGCCGTGTGCTTTCCGCACACTCTGCACAATATTTAATGGAAGCACGCCATCGCCGGATTTAATTACAGTCCTAAGTCAATGACCAGAAGGCCAGTCACTTTTGTCTTAGCGGGAAACGGCAATAATTATACTTAACTACTATTCCAATAATGATTGTCCCGCTCTAGACTCTGTCAGCACTTGTAATTATTTTATCTTTACAATGGATAACATGATAAAATTCCAGGCAGAGGTTTTTAAGCTTTATTTTTAGTTTGATTTTTTCGGAGCCGGACGTTGCAGAGTCATATCACGGAATTGCAGGTTGTGCCTAAATGTTTTGGAAAGGAACACAAAATTTAATGTGCATAAACTGCGGATGGGAGGTTTTTGTGAGCTTAAAAGCTGGAATCTAAGTACATTTTCAAGGGCTGTATATGAGCTCGTTTTTATAATTTTATCTTGAAAGAATTTTGCCGGAAATGGCAAGGGCTTTGGATCGAAAAGATTTTTTTGAATTGAGCTGCTTTACGGCCTGAGATTGAAGGAATACAGTTGCAATACGGTCAAAATAAGGTTTGCAGGAGCAGGATGCGCGGTGCGGCTAAATGGAAGGCGGAGAAGAACAAGGTACAAGCTGTCTTCCGCTTGCAATTGCAGGCCACGCAGGTAAGGTCTTTTCAGATCTATAGTTGTTATTTGCTCTGCATTGCATTATAATGCGGATTCGTTTTATTTACATTTGGTCTAATCTTTTGCAGTAAGCTTTATCTGTATTTTCGAAAGTTTCCTTTGATTTAAGAAATAAATTAAGCATTCATAACATTTGATCAGAGCAACAAGATCGATTCTATTACAGCGGAAAGTAAATAATTTGAAGGCAATATTGTTAGTTAGTTGCAGAACACCTATTTTAACTAATTTCCTAAGCGTGTCAACTCAAGCTAAATAAGATAGACAAACTGTATCGATAACATTCAGAGCGTTTAGACTGTAAAGCAAGCTGATTTTTTAATCTTGCGAATCTTGCCTATCTAAAATACATTATTTACTGTCAAAGCATTTCTGGATAAACGGCATACAAGCTGTTGAATCTTTTGCCCGAGATCTGAGAACAAAGTATGCTCAGAATTTTCAGAGTAAATTCTATTGCTTCAAAGAATTGCACTCGTTGTATGAACTCTATCGAAAACGCTAATTGGAGCAAACATTGAATGAAAAATGAAGAAGCCCTTGCTCAAAAGAAACACAACTCACCGCCACACTTATCTGGCACACTCTTTCTAAATTTTTGCCTTGCTAAAATAGAGTGCATAGTTATTGTTCTTGCATGTGTATAAGGTGAGAGGGAGATTGCTAAGTTGTAGCCCTGAGAACATAATCTTCAAGGTTCAATTGAGTTGGGGCATTGGAATTTTTATCGATAGAAATATCTGCTGGTAATACCTATAAATTACCACTTTCCAACTAGAAAATGTGTATTGGTTATGCTCTTTCAACTTACACCAATTGAAGTATGAAATGGCGATGCTTATGCTCAAATAATTTACACCAATTTAACTTGACACCTGAAAAAGAAAAATGGAATGGTATTGCATAAGAATTGCTACTTTTCAATTGGAAAGTATTTGTTGGTTAGTCAACTCGCACCAACTTTAAGTATGAAACAATAGATAAGCTGACATCTAAAGAACAATGAGAGAGAGTGCAAAGGGAAGGGAAAGGCATTTATCATGGATATAGGGGTATCCAAGATACTACACTCATATTTTGAAGTTAAAATGAGTTCAAAAATTATTAATTAGAGTTAAAAAGTATAAGATTGACATTCAAGTTGTAAGTTTGTTTACTCAAGTTTTTTTTTTTAAATTGTTTTTAATTTTTCAAATCTATGTTAATTTTAGATATTTGGTTTTTTCAATAATGTGTAAAAATCAAAATAGAAGGTACAATTGAGGTCATATTGTATTTTAAGTTGATTTAATTTTTATTTTAGTTCATATAGAGTAACTTATTTTTTAATTTAATTTTTTAGTTCTATTAGTTTATTATAAGCTTTGAGTAGGACTTTCTTTTTTGTATTGATTAAAGTTGTTGAAAATAATAAACTATAGTCATATCATAGCCAATTGACTAGAAACATCAAGAAAATAGATGCAATCATAACACATTCCCAAGTTTCAATATTCTTATATAATTCATTCTTCAATGCTTTGCATAAGGCAATCAACATCCATATTAAATGTGATCCTTTACATTTGACTGTATATATTGCAAGGTGTTATGATTGATCTTGTTTTGGTCATACAAGGCGGAACCACTAGCAAACCATGGATGTGGTTCTAGTGGTGATGGAATCAATCCATTTGGTGAGGCCTTCATGAGTAGTTTTCATCTTGAAGATATGGCCTTATATCTATTTTATCTTCTTTGTGAGTTGTTGGTTGGTCTTGACAATATCTTACAATAATTTTGACAATGTGGCAACTTAGAAATTAATGTTAGAGTAAAGTTTTATAGTAACTTTTAGAGGAGAACAAGAGTGATTAAAAACTACAATACAAATTTCTTTTCAAAGATGAGAAATTATCCCATTGAATTAATTCATAAGTCACATTCGTAATGGACCCAATTCCCAATAGGGTAGATTTCTAGTGAAAAAATGGCCAAAGATAATAGGAAGATCATGAAAGGCATCATGCCAAAGAGAATGAAAAAATATACATTCCTAGAAGATGTGCTTGATATGTTGAAAGATAATGCAAAATGGACAAGTAGGAGATTGGAGTTGAGAGAATTTGATTTTGTCACCAACAAGTAGTTTGAAATATAAAAGTTTGCAAGCCAAAGTGTGGGAGTTGGCATCATCTTTGGAATTCCACAAATAGGAGTTCATTGGGACCAAAATGCATTGATAAATCAATAGCTCCATGTGACATTGAGATGTGAGACAATAAGGATTTTGGGATGAAGATTGAGGTAAATATGAGGATGAAGGAGAATTTGTAGGAGGAGAATAAATGCCAATCTTTTAGGAAGTTGGAGTAAAAATCTTAATGCTCTTGACTTAAGAGACACAATAAACACAACATGTTGAATGTTTGGTTTATGTTTAGAGACAAGGTTAAACTAATCTTGGAGATAGTACCAAGAGATCTAGGTAAGGACAATGCAATATTATGTAAGTTGTTGAAAGTACAATTGGCTTTATTAAAGATGTGAGTAGCATGGAGTTGAAAGGAGATGACAAAAGTTTTTTCAAGTCATGTTGAACCAATCTATTACACCAAATAAAGGAGGTGCATAAAATAATTCTTGCATGAGGGATGAATCTTTACAATTCATAAACTTAGAGTTTGTTAAGCCTTCCACATAGTGACCAATTACAACGAGGTCTTGGTGTTAAAGAAACATGCAAGAAGGAGCTTATCCTAACAATTGACCTTTAACCACTTCCCCTTAGAAAAACCTGGAAACACTTGGATGTCTAACTAGAATTTTTTGAGGTTCCTCCCTTCAAATAGCATAATTGATCTATTTAGATATAAGACAAGTTTCTTGAGCTATTGGGTCAATGATACTCAATCTAATTTTGGTCTTAAGATGAATACAATGAAGCCATGAGATGGATTTGAAAGCTAAAATACCATCTCACGTGGACTTTATTTAATAATAGGATTGTTGATAAGCAAGTTTTAAAGTAAGGGTTTGAATCTCATAAGGCTACATGGTAACATGTAACTTGTGAGAGCAATAAGCACGCTTACATGTGCATATAAGATTATACATCATTTCTTTTTGAAAGAATTATGAATTATTTTTTCATGTTAGATCAGAGTTTTAAAACAAACATTATGTTAGAATGCTTAGCTTTTGGATTCAATTGTGTGTATTTTTGTGTCGATGTTTCATATCACAATTTAGTGATCCATCACGCTATGCTAGGCGAGGAAGAACATTGACATTAAAATATTACATAGTTGAATCTTAAAGTTGGTGATTCTAACTTCAATGGATCATGGAAAATCCATAATTAATCTGGCTGCGTTAAGGGCTTTCATGCCCTCGGCGCGTATAAATGCTTCTCAACAAAATTTATATTTCTTAAATGCCTATTAGCGGAAAATACCTTTACCCCTTTACATACCACTGCGCCCTAGTGTTAAAATACTGAGTAACCTCAGATGATTTCAAAATCTCAAAACATTTTTATAAATTATCCCCTTAAAGATCCTTCGGAAAATTGAGTAAAATAAATTTTAAAATTAATAAATAAAAAGATATTGAAATCCAAAATCGCAGCCAGGCCACTGAATTCCAAAATAAGGATTTTAGGTATTTCATAAACAACAAAATTTTTCTTTGTATTTCTACCAAAATGCTAGGAATAATTTGAATTAAAATGAAAAAAAACCTTTCTTTCTATTCAAGATGCAACAGGACTGACTTAAAGCCAAATGTAAAAAACTTCCCGGAATAGCTGGCTATCCTGCAATTTAAAACTCTTTGTTGGACAATTAAATCACTTTCCAAAACTCAAATACAAACAGTCAAACAAAATTCACCTTTAAATAAGTTTAATTGTAATTGTGAATAAACTAATTTTAATATTTTATAATAAAACATTAAAAATATAAAGTTATTTAAATTTAATATTTTAAAATTAAAAAACTATCTTAAAATCAAAAAGTCGTGACAAATGACATGTAATGAAATACAAATATATTAATGCCATTAATATGTAATTTCAACATCACATCGAGTAATCCATGTGTTATCGCATATGACTCTCTATTTACTAAGCTCACAAGTAATACAAACTTAGATTATGTGCTACATCATATGACTCTATTTATTATATATGGAGTAATTTTTTTTTAACTCATTCAATTTTATGCTTTTAAAGGCTATATGGGTGTCTTCTCTAAGTTAGAACAACTCCCATTCCTTCTCTTGAGGCATTATATTCTACCACAAATGGAAGAGAAAAATTAGGTATATAACAAGTACCAAGCATGAGCTCATTATCTATTTAATTTTTTCAAAAGTTTTTTGAGCAATTGTAATTCATCTGAAGGCTTCTTTCTTCATCAAATATGTTAAGGGTGTAGTAAGTTGAGAAAATCCCTTAACAAATCTCCTACACTAGCTACACAACCCAAAAATACCTCTCAATTGTGTTAATGTATTAGGCTATGGCCAATCTAAAATGACTTGGATCTTTTGAGGATCCATTTGTATGCCTTTGGCACTTATGATATTCCCTAAATATGGAGTCTTTATCAACCTAATCTCACATTTGGACTCTTTTGCATAAAATGAGTGTTGTTCTAAAATGTGTAACACAATGTCCAAGTGTTTCAAATGTTCTTCCTAGGCTTTATTATAGATTAGAATGTCATTAAAGAAGAGTAATATTTTTTTTCTCAAATACTTGTTAAATACTTGATTCATGCTTCATTGAAATGTAACTAGGACATTTGTTAGACCAAAGGGAATACCCAAAAATCCAAAATTTCCAAAGTGACATCTAATGCTATTTTGTGTACATCTTCATATCTTACTTGAATTTGATGGTAGCCAAATCTTAGATAAGTATATATGCCTCCATAGTTTGTCTAATAGCTCATGTATCCTTGGTATATGATACCTGTCCTTGATGGTCTTCCTATTTAGTGCCCTATAATCAATACACATCTGCATAGTCCCATCCTTCTTTTTCACAATAACAACTAGGGATCCAAATAGACTAAAAATGGGTCTTATGTAGCCCATATCCAAGAGTTCCTTTAATATCACTATTTCAATTTCTTCCTTATACACCCTTGGGTGGTAATATGGAGTGGTTATCATTGATTTTTCACCTAGTTTTGATTCTATGACATGTTGGAATCTCTTGTCTAGGGGTAATCTTGGTGGTAAGTCATTGCATACCATATCGTGTTGGTTCATAATTTTTTGAACGTCAATGTGATGAAGGGATCACTTACCTACAAACTTATTTGTGACCATGAGCAAATAGTTGGTTGCCCAAGCCACTTGACCCTTTGTGGAAAACGCTCTCCATTCTTTTTATTGTGATCACCCTAGAGGTTCCATTAGATATCCCCTTAAGAACATCATTCCCATTTGATTTGACTTAAGTTCCATAGATTGATAATTTTGACTAAATTCACCTAATGAATGTAACCATATACACTTAGTACCACATCTATTTATCCCAATTCAACAACATAAAAATCATCACAAACCTTATGATCTCCTAGGGCTAGATGGAGCTACCAAATTACCTTGATATAGGAAAGAGTGAATCCATCCACAATAATTAGATTGAGTCCCTCAAAATATTTTTCCTTCACAAGTCTCTTTTTCCACCAACCCTTCATTAATTAAATTGGGTTGTTACATTGTTTATAAGCATTAAAATCCATTGTCCACCCAACACTTTGCGTACTTTGAATGGGTGGTATTTGGGTGTTCCTAGAAAAGAGCTACAAGTGTGCCTTAGTTCATTTAGTCCTTTCCTTCTCCCTCAAGTTTATGGTCTTTGAATCCATAAATTCCTCAAGCTCATTTGAATCAAAGTCCTTGTCCAATACTAACTCAATGTACTGCACTTGACCCTTGCCAAGACACCAATAAACTAGGATGATCCAAGGTTCTCTATGAGAAAAAGAAAGCTTGTTTCTCATCAAACCATGTTT
>VDFB02305148.1:0-12767 GCA_007258455.2 Sequoia sempervirens | reverse complement strand
TTTTTTTAAATGAATCGGATATCATATCATAACGGATATTAGATTTTTGGTCCATAGAAAAGCCCCATGTGGGCCATTTTGTGCATTCCAACGGACCCTACATTCTATTTGTAGGTGACACACATGCACTTTCAGACAAGAAGAAACAAAGATCAACTTTTTGGAGCATCTTCTATCAGTCTCTTGTCATAAGAAATACTTTTAGCATCTTTTATGAGGTATAATGGGGAGCAGTAGTCATCAAAAGCAAAAATGTAAGAGAAATCTTACAAAAGAAGAAATTGAAGCATATTAGAGAAATTCATAGGAAGAGAAGACAAGGTATGTTAAATATTAGTGAACCTAACCCCTATGGTCTTTCAAGTGAAGAGGAAATTGAAGATGTTCAAGGTGAAAATAGTCAAGGTGAAAATGTTGGAATTGAATATGTTGAACATGATATTCAAATTAGGAATGAAATTATTGAAATTGATAATCAAAATGTTCAAGGTGAGAATGTTGGATTTGAAGATGTTGAACATGATATTGAAATTGGGAATGAAAATATTAAAATTGATAATGAAAATGTTCAAGGTGAAAATGTTGGATTTGAAGATGTTGAACATGATATTGAAATTGGGAATGAAATTATTCAAATTGATATTTAAAATGTTCAATGTGAAAATGTTGGAAAATCTAGATTTTGAACATAATATTGAAGCAAGTGTAAATTATGTTTCACCAGATTACATGAGAAATGAAGAACCTTGTATGGAAGAAATACATATTCCAATTTCAATACCTTCAAGAACCCCTAAATGGTTACTTGAATTTGATGAGAACATTATAAACAATATTGAAGGCAAGAGGTCAACACGAACTCTTCAGTTGTGGGCTAGAAGATGTTTTAACCAATATTTTAGTGATAAGACATTTACCGAGCAATGCCAACTTTTTGTACAATTTCTAAAGATGCAAAAGATGAGACATTTTCTAGCCAAATTGAAGATTCGTGTGAACAAGAAGACCGAAAAAAATTCTATTATTGTCAAAAATATTTTTAATGCTCTCAAGTCTATTGTAAAAAATAACAAGGAAAAGTATAAGAGAGCTTCTCGGAGAGTCATTACAACCGCCCTAGTAAGCCATCAATTGAAATTTAAGGCTTGGTTTATGAGACAAACTTGTATTGATTTTGACATAAATCATATAAAACTTCGAGAGCACTTGTGTAAGAAGAGAAAGAATAGATGCCTTCAAAATGATACATGGGCTTTTTCTAGTGTTTCCATGTGTTGGATAAGAAGCTAACCACAATGTAAAGTGTAATTCACCACTTTGGTACAACTCTAGAGTATCACCCAATGCAACGAATGTTTTAAAGTTAAGAATTGGCAATCGAGATCATACACCACATCCTAAACATTTCTTGGAATCAAGCCAAACAATGTTGTTCAAAAAAAATTTTGAAACACATAAAAATATGGAAATCTAGCAAAGGACTTTTGAGGGTTTGAAGCCATTTTATTGTGTGCCTCTTAAGATTCGTAATACTTGTTGCAAATACCATGTGGAGTTTTCAATGTACCATGAGCTATTATGCTATATCCATTCTACTTTGCATACTAATGAAATGTTGCAGGAGTGTGGTGCAATGCATCTTCCGAAATCATCAAGGGAATTGCTAGATCTATTTTATGTTCTAGAGATGATGGTTGCTTTTCTATAGAAATGATTTGTTTAAATGAAAAGTGCTCACAATGTGGTGGCTTGTCAAAGTTTGTTCAATGTTTCCATGAGAGTTCCATACATGAATTTGGAAAGAAGCTTGTTGAGAAAAATAGATATGAGATAGTCAAATATACTTTGCAAAGTGGAGGTGAAGGTTCTAGATGTGAGTTGATTACAAAAGAATGCAATGTTGCTAATTTTATTTCAGATTTTAAGGACAATCTTTTTCTACAAGTATGCAAGGCATAGTCATAAGTCTCAATGGTTGGATCAACAATTTAGGATGTGTAAGGACTCTTTTCCAATTGGAACTATTATATCAGTGGTTGACTTTGCAGAAAACTACACATTGAAACCACAAAATGAAGTACAATCTCAATATTAATAATTCCATTTAGATTGTTATTTTGTCCACATAGATTTTAGACATGCAATCATAGTGCCAAGAGGAGTGCGACTGGAAAAAATAATCGAGAGTATCATTTTCTTATATGAGTGATGCAAACTTCACTGGGTCTCGGTATGTCCAACATTGTTTCAGAATTTTGAGTTTGCGTGAGCATGATATAGCATTGGCCAATCTAATTTAGTTAGATAACTACATAGGTCAATTCAAGAATGATCATATGTTTTATTGGTTGAGTAGAATGCATGTAGAGAGGGCTATACCTCATATTTGGAGTTTTTTGAAGCTAGGCATGGGAAAGGGGAGCATGATGGATCAGGTGCATGTATAAAGAGACCTTAGTTAAGAAATTTGAAGATTTTAGGGAGCAAAACCCAACGCATGCACGCTCTATAGTTGATCGTGTAGTTCAACATTGTCACTGTGGAGGGACACTTGATTCAACAAGGAGCAGATTCTTTAAGGATTGAGGAGGGTACAATGGAGGTAGATTGATTGTCATAATAACTTGACTTCAAAGATGCATTCATTTTGAAGCTCAGATGCAGGCACATGGACCATTTGGACATGAGAGTTGGCTTATTTTTTTTAGAGTTGTATTCAGTGCGAGTGGGATCAATGCGAGTCAAGTGAGTAGGTGGATACATGGGTACCATAGTATCTAACTCCTTTATCTCAAACAATATCCATGAAAAATGAAACAATGGAAAGTTCAATTGATTACGACCTACTTTCAAATCTACTACAGCTAGGACATATTTTTGTAGTTGTTTCACCATAGGGGAATGAAGAGAGATCAAACTATTGGTTGGCTTGATGTGTGTGGGTAAAGCATAAGCTAACACAACCGATGGAAGATGATGATGGTTTTGTGTATCCTATAGGTTCAGTTGTGGTTGCAGGAACTTGGTTGTGAGCATACATGATTAGAAAGAATGGCATACCTACATTTGAAGACTATGAGAAACACAAAACCATTCTCATGTATTCGCACCTTATTATAGCAACAAATGTTCAGTTGTTGAAGCATCATGCCAAACCAAAGTAAAAACAACTATGGACACTTAGTAATGTTGATCATGAAGCAATATTGGATACTCTTAAGCAAAGGGATGACTGTTCAAGCACACTTGAATAACATTTTCAAGAATGGAAGGTAGAATTCTTATGTTCATTATGATTAATTTCATTAGTGTTCTTTATTTAATACTAATATTTTATATACTATTGCAATGTAGGTGTCTTTAATAGTGATATTTTGTATTCACTTTGTGATATTTTTGGAAAGATTGATCATGGACCTGCTGCAACAATAGCCAGCTCTAATCCTTTCCAAGAGGTATGGGTATTTTATAGTTTGCATCACCAACTCATCATCATTCAAGTTGTTTAGATTAATATAGATATGTTAGTCTAAGCATCTTTTCTATTGTGACAATATAGATTTCTCATTTTCCCACTTTTGTGATATATTCTCGGCATGATTGATCATGGACCTATTGCAACACAGCTGGGCTCTAATCCTTTAGAAGAGGTACATCTTTACAGTTTGCATCACCAACTCATCATAATTCAGGTTGTTTAGATTAATATAGATATGTTAGTCTAAGCATGTTTTCTATTGTGACAATATAGATTTCTCATTTTACCACATTTGTGATATTCCTGGCACGATTGATCATGGACCTGCTGCAACAATAGCCACCTCTGATCCTTTCGAAGAGGTGTGCATCTTTTATAGTTTTCATCACCAACTCATCATCATTCAGGTTGTTTAGATTAATATAGATATGTTAGTCTGAGCATCTTTTCTATTGTGACAATATAGATTTCTCATTTTCCCACTTTTGCGATATTCTTGGCAAGATTGATCATGGACCTACTACAATAATAGCCAACTCTGATCCTTTCAGAGAGGTATGGGACAGATTACAACAATATAGATTGGTTATTCTAAGCATCTTTTATAGTTTGCATCACCAATTCATCATCATTCAAGTTGTTTAGATTAATTTAGATTTGTTAGTCTAACCATCTTTTCTATTGCGACAATATAGATTTCTCATTTTCCCACTTTTGCGATATTCCTGGCATGATTGATCATGGACCTACTGCAACAATAGCCAGCTTTGATCCTTTCGGAGAGGTATGCAATAGATTACAACAATATAGATTGGTTATTCTAAGCGTCTTTTATAGTTTTCATTACCATGTCATCATATTTTGTGTCATTTAGAATAATATAGATTGATTATTCTAAGCTACCTTGATGGTTTGTACAGGTGCTTGTCAGTCTAGAATGTGAACATACTACTATTGTTGAAGACTGTGCCTTGAATGCCTCTAATAGGAAAATTTTGTAAAATTTAAATTCTCAAAATGGAAACAATGTAAGATGGACATAATTGTGTATGGGCATAATCTATACCCAGTGATGTTTTTTGAAATATGGGTCAAATTTCTGGCATTGTATAAAGGGTATGTTTAAAATGTAAAGGGGTCTGTATTTTGGAAACTGATCATTTTTGTAAAGGGGTCTATTTTTGTACTTAATCGAGCTACAATCAAAGGTTTTCTTCATGATTCTTTCCTATCGGTATACTCATTTGAACCAGGTTTTGTAATATCTCTTATTTATATATAATAAATTATAGTGACTTGCAACTTTTGCTCCTCAAATCCAACTTAGGTGCAACTTAATTTTTCGCAACTTTCATGAGGTTTTTAAGGAAATCAATGTTTCCAACCTTTCCACACCCTATAAATTCATCAAACACGTCTATTAGGACCTACACAAGCTTGGGCCAACTTTAAATCTTGTTGCCCCCATGTTTCATTGACATTAGCAACTTCTAACCACCATTTTTGGTGCAGGAGCACCTACACCACAATATCATTGCAGATCATTTCAATGATTAAAGTGTTAATATTTTGAGTTTTTATCTTTAATGAGATCTAATATTCCTAATGGTCATGTATTAGGAGGAGTTTTTAGGTTTTAGGGTAAAAAAAAATGGAGATCCCAACTTGTCCTAGTTGTTGCTTTGTAGCCTTTGAAGGAAAAAATAGTAAATTTGTTTAGGGACAAGCAATAACAGTGTTTTGAACATGTAATGATTCTATTTCAAGCCATTAAGTGAGGTCTTAGTAAAGTTAGTAGTGGAAAAGTGCAACATTTCATTATGAGTAATATTAATGTGAAAAATGTTTGTATTTTGGCCTTCAACAGTCATTAAGGTTTCAAAAGTCAGTTAATATTGGTGGTTAAAGTCATTGGGAGTTGGATTCCAAGGCATATAAATGTACTTAAGGCCTTCAAGGGCTGAAGACAAGTTTGGTTGAAGGATTTTTTTTCTTTGAATCAGTAAAGTTTCAATTGCTTAGTTCATATTTTACTATTTTTCTTGTGTTTTCTTCCTCTGCACAAGCCACTCAAACATTTTTGTATCAAAAAATTATGTAGAAACATTATTAAATGTCTTTAATTTATTCTGACTTCTTAATAGAGGGTTTCTTTATTCATTTTGTGCCTCAAAAATCAGACTTTCTTTAGACGGGTTCCTAAACAGGGGAATAAGAGTTTTGCAATTTTAGTGGCTTGAATCTCATCCCACCTATTGTGTGCCAATGTGAATTGGTGGGATGAGTTGGTAGGGATTAGGAAATGATATTTCAAGAGTGGAAGGCATGGAGAACTTGGTTTTGACATAAAATGAAGAGTTAAAGGTCTAAAAATGGTGGTTTTTTTTCACTTGAAAATAGAGTTTTTACCCTAGGGTTTTCAAAAATCTCTAAGATACCAGAAGTTTCTTTGTTTTATAAGCATATTTGGGCCTAAATAAAGGTTTCTAAGGTGGTGGAAAAGTCTGAAAGGTTGCGGAAGTGCTACATCCAATAAACCCTCAAGAATTACACTAAAAACAAGGGTTTTTTGATTTGACAGTTATAGGTCTATACAAATGGAATCCAATTGTAGAATATTTGTTTTCTTGGCAATTTATTTTTTGCCCCAAGGTTTCAGGGGTCTGTGTGGTGTTTTAAGGTATGTTGCTTTGCATTTTTGGGCTAATTAAGTAGCCTGTTCAAGGGTGAATGTATAGGAAGTCAATGCTCATCCAAAGGAGTTTAAGTTGTTTCTCATATATGTTGTGTAACTTGTATATGGGTGTTTGAATCAGTCATGTGTTGTTTTGGTGTTTTGGAAAATTGTGGAGTAATTGGACAAAAACTAGCTTCTCACTATTACAAGGGTTTAAGTGGGTTAAAGAGGGAAATGTGCATTTAGTTGCTTGTCAAGTTTGAAGGAGTTTTGGATTGTCCAAAAGAGGTCGTGACAATCTTGTTAGATGCCCCAAATAGGCGTGTTGCAAAGAGTTTGTGATTGTGGCCCTTTGTCTCCAGACATCATTTTTTTCAATTCCACTCTTTACTCTATCCAATGTAGCTTAGAGTGATTCAAAGTTGTATTTGGTTGCAAAAAGAGGACCATCCCTACTTCATAAACGTGACCCATCTTAGATCGTTGGAATAGTTTGTTTAGTCAGACGAGTTGTAGAAATGAAAAGTTGCACCACTTGTAACTTTACAATCGCTACATCCGCAATTTTTCCTCCAATCGGAAAAAGTCATCACCACAGAAAACACCTCCGAGATAGAAAAACTAAGAGAGGCTTTTGTAGATGGTCCCAACACAATCCCATAGATTCCCAACGTAAGAGTTTGTAAGCATCACAATTCTAGAAATATCCCTTCAAAGATTGTTGCCTTTTAGCACTTTTAAACTCTAAGGAAGTCATTGGTCTAATGTAGCTTGGAAGTGTGATTCATATTTGGGTACAAGAGAGGAACATCCCTAGCGTAAACGTACCCATCCAAACATGTTGGAATAGTCAGTTTGGTCGTATGAGTTGTGGAATGAAAGTTGCGCCACTTTGCAACTTTATACTACTTGCATCTGGCAATTTTTCCCTCCATTGAAAAGTCATCACCACAGAAAACGCCTTCTCGAGATAGAAAAAATTGAGAGAGGCTTTTGTAGATAACCCCAACACGCATCCTATATCTCAAATGGAGAGTCTCAGAAGCATCACAGCCTCCCAGAAATAGACCTTCAAATATTTTTTCCTTTTAGCAACTTTGACCTTTGAGGGAAATCACGTAATTCAATGTAGCTCTTCGTGGAGATTCGAAGCAGAGTTTGGTACAAGAGAGATCGTTGAAGCCAGGAATCCAACCTCACGTACCTCGAAGATCACCAGCATGCAAATAACCTGTTATCACGTAAAAGAAGACATTTCGCATTAAAAGCTAGCAAGGGTGCTCAAAAGCTAAAAATATATTAATCGAGAGAGAGTTAAAAAATACAATGATCAATCCTTATAAAAGGAGATTGTGCAACCCTAAAGAAACCCTAAAAAGTAGACATTTAATAATTAATATAATTATTAAATGTCACAATATGCAACTAAAGTGAAATCTTAAGAGAGGAATAAAGGTAGCTTAATTAATATAATTAAGTTAAAACCTTTACTCTAACACCCCCCATTAAGATGAGCAAGAGTGTAGGTACAAACATGTGCAAGAAAGTAAAGGTAACTACAATGCATGAAAGCAAACAAGGGTCCTGACAACTAGGCCTGATCAGGTACCCGAATACAACCAAATCTCTGTAAAATGGAGAAATAGAGAAAACTTCATGGGAAAAACTCTACTCCAAAAAGAGATGAAAGACATGAAGAACATCACTGAAGCAGGAATAAGCTACAAACAACTATCAAGAGATGATTGCTATGCTGTTGAAGAACCTCCTCTGGAGATAGGATGATCAGGATCAAGAAGACAACAATCTGTATGAGTGCCCCAAATGACACTACTCGAATCAGATGGCAAACAAAGGCAAACACCTGGAACGAAGATACAGATGGAATAAGTACCAATAGTCTAAAAAACACTAATCAACTAAGAATGGAAGATTCCTTCCAAGGAGAAACCAAGGAAGCATTAGCACGAACAAAATAATACCCCCCATAATGTTAAGTGGGAGAGCCTAACAGATCCATTGAAATGTTGTGTAACACCCTATAGTGCATGAAAGAGAAGAAACAACATTTAAAAGTGCACAAGAAAGCACCTGGAACTAAAAAAGTGGTGTGCAAAACAAAGCACACATGCATGATGCTGGAATCATATGGATCCACTGTCATCGTGGAGGGACACTCACCGGACAAATGTGTGATGGCAAAAAAGAAGGCACTACACAACCCCCCATGGCACTTTATAATACAATGAAAGTACATAAATATGGCACAACCTTATGTGGAAAATCCCCAAAATATATGTACAATAGTGTGGCACTTTATCTCAGTGCATTTACATAAAAGATTGCTTATAGAAGATGATCATAATGTCATAAAAAGACACAAGCTAGAAATACATGAAGAATAGCCAAAACCAAAGCATCCTATGTAAACAAGAAAATGCAAACCGAGTGCATGCACACACCAATGTTCACATCTGCCTCCATGATTAAAAGGACCTCAAATTTGATTTCTGAAAAGTATGTTTATAATGAGTAGACAAAAATAGAAACCCAACAATTTTTTGAAGTTGAAAATAAAACCTAGAAATCATTTTTTGATCTAGCAAGTAGAAGATGAAGAAATAATTTTTTTAAACTTTTAGCCAAGAGAAAAAAATGGCGCGCGATGGTTTTTGTGCAGCTTTTTTCTTCAGATCCGTAAAAGAAATAAAAAAATGAAAAGATACCTAGATCATATTTCGACCCTGGCTACAAAACTCAGAAATCATTTTTTGATTCAGCAAGCAGAAGATAAAAAAAAAGTTTTTTAATGTTCAACTAGTAGAAAAAATGATGCGCACTGATTTTTGTACTATGATTTTCTCCAAATCCGTACAAGATATCAAAAATCTAAAAGATACCCAGTTTAAATTTTGACCCTGGCTAGAAAACCCAAAATCATTTGTCCTACAACTGAGTGGAAGCTGGATTTCTAAAGCAAAAAATGAAAAATGACTTCAAACCCTTGCACAAAAGAAAACTCTGTAAGTTAATATCTTCAAAAACACAATAGGTAGTCAAACCTGTCACATGCAAAAGATATGAAGAACCAAAGAAGATGTTCTGCAAACCTCAAAGTAAAAATGCATTAAGAGAATCAATTATTACAAAGGATCAATCCTTATAAAAGGAGATTGTGCAACCCTAAAGAAAACCCTAAAGTAGACATTTAATACCAATATACTCCATAAATATCACAATATGCAACTAAAAGTGAAATCTTTTAAGAGAGAATGCTGCAACTTAACTAATATAATTGCTAAAACCTTTTATCAATGTAGATGACCATCCCTAGTATAAATGTACCCATCCAGATGTGTTGAAATGGTCCATTTGGTCGTACAAGTTGCGGAATGAAAGTTGCACCACTTTGCAACTTTACATTGCTTGCATCTGGTAACTTTTCTCTCCACAGAAAAAAGTCATCACCACAGAAAAACACCTCCAAAGATAGAAAACCGAGAGAGGTTTTGTAGATGGTCCCAACACCATCCCATTGCCTTGATGGAGAGCCCCAAAGTACCATGGTCTCCGAAATAGTCTTCATAGATTGTTTCCTTTAGCACTTTGGACTCTTAAGGGAAATCATCGGTCGAATGTAGCTCAGAGTGATTCGGTGTATCTGGGTGCAAAATAAGACCATCCCTAGCATAAGCGTACCCATACGGATGTGTTGGAAGAGTTTTTTTGGTCATACGAGTTGCGGAATGAAAGTTGCACCACTTTACAACTTTACACTGCTTGCATCTGGCAACTTTTCCCTCCACTGAAAAGTCATCACCACAGGAAAACGCCTCTGAACTAACAAAAACTGAGAGAGGTTTTTGTAGATGGTTCTAACACAATCCCATAGCCTCAGATGGAGAGTCTGTAAGCATCACAGTCTCTGAGAAATAGACCTTCAAAGATTGCTACCTTTTAGCACTTTAGACTCTTAAGGAATTCATCTATTCAATGTAGCTTGGAGGATTTGACATATTTGGTGCAAGAGAGGACTCATCCTTAGCGAAAATTACACATACGCATCGCGGTTGGAATAGTCCGCTTTGCAGTACAAGTTACCGAATGAAAGCCGCACCACTTTGTAACTTTAAATCGCTTTCATCCGCAACTTGTCCCTCCACCTAAAAGTCATCACCACAGTGAAAACCTTCGAGATAAGCAAAAATGAGAGGGGTTTCGTAGGATGGTCCCAAACACAATCCCATAGCCTTTAGACCTAAGAGTCTATGCTAATCACGGTCTTCCTGAGAAATAGACCTTCATAGATTAAGTGTTTATATTTGAAGTACTTTGGACTCTTAAGGGAAATCGCATTCAATGTAGCTCAAGTGATTCAACATATTTGGGTGCAAGCAGGTGACCATTCCTAGCATAAGCTGCATCTGCCCATCTAGACATGTTAGAACAAGCCATTTGGTTGTATGAGTTACAAAATGAAAGCTGCACCACTTTGTAATCCTGACACCGCTTGGTATCTAGCAACTTTTTCTCCTCCACTGTAACACCATCACCACAGAAAAATTCTCCGAGATAGCAAAAAACTCGAGAGGTTTTTGTAGACGGTCTCACTACTGCATACCATAGCCTCAAACGTAGAGTCTGTAAATGTCACGGTTTCCAAGAAATAGCCCTTCAAAGATTGTTGCCTTTTAGCACTTTGGACTCTTAAGGGAAATCATCTGGCCCAATGTGTAACTTGTAGATTCGGGTATATTTGGGTGCAAGAGCACACCATCCCTAGTTTTCCAAACCTACCCATCCTATTATATTAAATGAATCGCTTGTCGCATCGAAGGCGCACGAAAAGTTGCACGACTTTCCAACTCTTTACACCGCTGCATCCGTAACTTTTCCTCCATTGAAAAGTCATCACCACAGAAAATTCCTCCGGAAGAAAAAATTGAGAGAGGTTTTTGTATATGATCCCAACACGATCCCATAGCCTCAGACAAAGAGTCTGTAAGCATCACGGTCTTTGAGAAATAGACTTTCAAATATTGCTTCCTTTTAGCACTGTGGACTCTTAAGGGAAACTAGTGGGCAACATAGTTAACTTCTTCACAAACTTGGTTTGAAGTAATTTCATTCTTTTTTGTGCATTTAAAATGATTTTTTAAGCCTTCCACCCTAAAAGTGACCTCTAAATAACTTCAAACACCTCAACTACCTCATTCTTATTCATTTATTTTGCAAACAAGCATTTTCATTCCAAGCGGCTGAGCTTTCATTTTTGCTTGTTGGATTGAATGAGGAATGTGACACAACTTTATTTTTTCAAAAATTGTTCAACATCATTGAACTTAGAATTTATCACACATCTGCAGAGAAACAAAGGAGTACTACAAACTAAAACACATTACACTTCGGTTCTCACTGACTTGATGTTCTCTTCAACATCTCTCTTCTCTAAAAGAGACCTCTATTTAGATGATATCCTATATCTGCTTTGCATCTCAGTTTATAAATTCTTGAAAATTCCCCAATAGAAAGTAGTATATGCTTGCTTATTATGAAAACTATTCATATGTTGTTTGATTCTTGTTGCTACTAGAGTGAACTTATCCCAAATATTACCCTTAAAACTAGGTAACTCATTCAAAAAGAATAAAGTAAGGAATATAATCAAGGAGCCAAACCTTAAATTATAATCAAGGAACCAAACATTAAATTATAATTGGATGTGATAGTTCCAACAAGAAGCATAGTTGGAAGTGCAATTGGAAAGTACAGTTGGTAGTGCAGTCATAAACTCTAGTTGGAAATGCAGTTAGACATGTAGTTGGATAGTGCTATTAGAAGCACAATTGGAAAGTATTGTTGGAAGTACAATTAGAAAGTGCAATTGGAAAGTGGAAGTGTTGTTGGAAGGGAAAATTCCACAACTTCAATTGGACGGGTAAACTTTGCAACTTCAATTGAAAGGGTGAATTACACAACTACAATTGGAATGGTAAATTTCACAACTATAGTTTATCAACTTGTTAAAATATTTTTCAAAATGAACATAAAGAAATAATGATCCACTTCCTTAAGCATCATAGATTTTAATAAAATTCAATAACCCAAAAATAAAATGAATCAGTAAACTTTTCCAAATTGACCATGAATTGAGAATTGCTAATACCAAGAACTAGATTAAAGCTAAGAAAAAGAGGGGGTCCTCATTTTTCTAGAAGCAAATAAGGCATGTTGTGAGATGCAAAATAGAGTGTATTGATGATTAGGGTGCATTGGTTAACCAAATATATCTTGTAGGATAGAAAATATAGTAAAGGCCAATGAAATTCTATTATTTAGGAGGCTTTCTTGAGGTAATTTATTCTTGTTTAGACATCTTTGAGTTCCATCAAGGTTAATTTGTGCCCATTAGTAGTACTTGAGTAATTTTAGTGGTCATATATATTCAACACTTAGAGGGTAGATGGTAATAGTTCAATGGTTGACCCCATTAATGAGCAGAGCGGGTTCTTTGGATATAGTTTATTGTATACATGCACAAAATAGAGGTAGATCCTCTTCCTTGCACTCTAATATGGAGAGCACATTAAAATCCATATTTATTGTTTCATC
>VDFB02305147.1:0-16447 GCA_007258455.2 Sequoia sempervirens | reverse complement strand
ACATCATTGAACTAAGAATTTATCACACATCTGCAGAGAAACAAAGGAGTACTACAAACTAAAACACATTACACTTCGGTTCTCACTGACTTGATGTTCTCTTCAACATCTCTCTTCTCTAAAAGAGACCTCTATTTAGATGATATCCTATATCTGCTTTGCATCTCAGTTTATAAATTCTTGAAAATTCCCCAATAGAAAGTAGTATATGCTTGCTTATTATGAAAACTATTCATATGTTGTTTGATTCTTGTTGCTACTAGAGTGAACTTATCCCAAATATTACCCTTAAAACTAGGTAACTCATTCAAAAAGAAGAAAGTAAGGAATATAATCAAGGAGCCAAACCTTAAATTATAATCAAGGAACCAAACGTTAAATTATAATTGGATGTGATAGTTCCAACAAGAAGCATAGTTGGAAGTGCAATTGGAAAGTACAGTTGGTAGTGCAGTCATAAACTCTAGTTGGAAATGCAGTTAGACATGTAGTTGGATAGTGCTATTAGAAGCACAATTGGAAAGTATTGTTGGAAGTACAATTAGAAAGTGCAATTGGAAAGTGGAAGTGTTGTTGGAAGGGAAAATTCCACAACTTCAATTGGACGGGTAAACTTTGCAACTTCAATTGAAAGGGTGAATTACACAACTACAATTGGAATGGTAAATTTCACAACTATAGTTTATCAACTTGTTAAAATATTTTTCAAAATGAACATAAAGAAATAATGATCCACTTCCTTAAGCATCATAGATTTTAATAAAATTCAATAACCCAAAAATAAAATGAATCAGTAAACTTTTCCAAATTGACCATGAATTGAGAATTGCTAATACCAAGAACTAGATTAAAGCTAAGAAAAAGAGGGGGTCCTCATTTTTCTAGAAGCAAATAAGGCATGTTGTGAGATGCAAAATAGAGTGTATTGATGATTAGGGTGCATTGGTTAACCAAATATATCTTGTAGGATAGAAAATATAGTAAAGGCCAATGAAATTCTATTATTTAGGAGGCTTTCTTGAGGTAATTTATTCTTGTTTAGACATCTTTGAGTTCCATCAAGGTTAATTTGTGCCCATTAGTAGTACTTGAGTAATTTTAGTGGTCATATATATTCAACACTTAGAGGGTAGATGGTAATAGTTCAATGGTTGACCCCATTAATGAGCAGAGCGGGTTCTTTGGATATAGTTTATTGTATACATGCACAAAATAGAGGTAGATCCTCTTCCTTGCACTCTAATATGGAGAGCACATTAAAATCCATATTTATTGTTTCATCTAAAGTGCTAATTATTATAAAATCATAAAAGTATCCCAATAAAAATTGTGTTAAAATCTACTCCATTCTAAAAGTTGGCATTAAAAATCCTTTTGATGTTCATATTTTGCCTCAAGTTGAGAAATGTAGAGTTACTTATTAAGAGCATGAACTGAGATAATAAAAAAAAATAAAAAATAAAAAAGAAGGGTGTGTTTGTTGTAAAAAAAAAAATCAATAAATCCTAAAGAAGAGCTTCATTATCATATTGTTGACTACTTCAAAAAGTATCTTGAAAGTTAATTATCAAACAAACCTTTTTACATGACTAATCTTTGCAAGCCAATTCAAATATTTCACTAATAATTTCTTAAAGAGAATTTACACCAAACCCTTAAAAATATTTTATTCATTTTATTTTCAAAAATAAAAATAAAAAATCATAAACTTACATTCTCATCATTTATTGTCTTATATTAAAAATTATATAATTTTGAACCCTGATGATCTATTTTTTGCTTGTATCATTGACCTTCAACAATAACCCTAAAGCTCAGAAAAAGAGGGGGCCTACATTTTTGTCGATTCATTTCCCTAATCTTGCTTTAACCATAACCACTCTCAAGACCAATGTAACAATGATACAAAATAACTTTTGAGACTGCAAGAAGACATCTAATAACTCTTGAGTGTACTAAAAGAATTCTTATGATTTTTGAAGAATGCTGATAACTCTACTCAGTTGTATTATTTTTTCAATATCATAAAAATTGAACCCTGGCATCAATAGACTCTGTATATCAAGCTACCACAATTCAAGTTTGAATGATGAATATTTATCATGCATGTTTAAATGACATTCAAGTTTATGGTGGTTTTTTTTGTTTATATGATGTTATGTGATATTCTAATCGTAATTCATCCTTCTAGGCTGCATATATATATATTATTTTTACATGTTTTCTACATTGTTCGGCCCCTACACCGCAAGTAAATTGCTGCATAGCATGTGAAATGAGGGGGCAGCAGGCCTGAGATCCCTTTAAAGTCTGTTTGAGTGCATTTAAAATGAAGTTTTAAGCCTTGCACCCTAAAAGTGACCTCTAATAACTTCAAACACCTTAACTACCTCATTCTTATTCATTTGTTTTGCAAACAAGAATTTTCATTCCAAGAGGCTGAGCTTTCATTTTTGCTTGTTGGATTGAATGCGAACCATGACACAACTTTCTTTTTTCTAAAATTGTTCAGATTCATTGAACTAATACCAATGTAACAATGATACAAAATAACGTTTGAGACTACAAGAAGATGTCAAAATGGCTAGTGTACTAAAAGAATTCTTATGATTTTTGAAGAATGCTGATAACTCTACTCAATTGGCTTATTTTCTCAATATCATACAAATTGAACCTTGGCATCAATCGACTCTGTATGTCAAGCTACCACAATTTTTACATGTTTTCTCCATTGTTTGGCCCCTACACTACAAGTAAATGGCTGCATAGCCTGTGGAATGAGGGGGCAGCAAGCTTGAGACCCCTTTAAAGTTTTTTTGAGTGCTTTCTTTTCATTTTTTGTGAGTTTTGTGCCAAGTTTCCTCAAAGAAATGTGGTCTCATAGAATTCCATGACAAGCTAATGCAATTGATAGCTGCTCCTAGTTATTAGTTATGTAATGTGAAGTAACTGCATAACTCCTTAGGTTGACTTTGTAAAAACTATATTGTTATTGAAATTTTTTCATCTATCAGCATCTAGTTGTTACTTATGCAATGTGAAGTAATGCTTTGAGTTTGAAAGATGTCCAATGCAATGTAACCAACAATATGAATATAAACTACATAATATTTGCAGAATCATCTTTTGATAGTTATTGGTACATTGATATTTAATCATTGCTCACTTGATTAAATTTAAAAGAGTTTAACTACGTGCAATATGAGGAGGAAATTAAATTTCAATTGTCAACTTCTATATCAAATTACCTTTCAATAATCAAGTGTATGTCATATACAAAATGACATCAATGCCAACTCAAACAAAGTTTTACAAAGTGTGGCATATGCCATCTCGATATCTATTCATAATATACATGCCAAATGTCTATCTCATCCTAAACTATTGGTGGATCATCAAATGACCCTTCAAGCACCTATTGGGCTCTAAAGGTAGTCGCACAAGAAAAGCCAAACAAAAATTGAGATTAGTTATACTATATAATTTAAAATTGAATAATTAACATAAAAATCAATACACATTGAATTATAATTGAACTCTAAAATTGAAATCTTGATTACCTAAAATATACGTCTCTTCGAAGGGTCAAGAGTCCTAGAATATACCCCTCTCAAAGAACTAACTGAACCAACTTTTGTAACATCAATCTATATATGTGAACAAAAACATTAAATTGATCCAAGTTAGCATAGAATTGTCAGTAATAAGAACATATTTACCAAGCACAAAATAAAATAAACACATACCTCTCTAGGCTGATCTTTTTCTGTATCTCCTTTAGTTGTTTTGACACCTCCTCCTTGAGGTGTTTCAACACCTCCTCCTTTAGGTGTTCGAACACCTACTCCTTCAAGTGTTGTGGCACTTATCAACAATGATGTATAGCTCACAACTTCCTGTACATAAAAATGACAAGTACATATGAAACTACAAATCTATGTCAATGAATGCATAATCAATAAAAGATCTCATAAATATTAATTCAATCAAATTTGAGTTCAATTACCTTTCCCTTATCTAACATTGTGCCTCCATAGTCTGGATAGTATCGTACCTTGCTCACACTAGGTGTTTCCTACAAGTAGAGAATAAGATAAACATATAAGTTAATATATAATTTCATTAATGACAATTCAAATGACAAGCAAGTATATAGTAGAAAAATGTAAATGAGTGAGTGCGAAAATACATACTATGTGTGTGTTGAGGCCAAATGAAATGGCCCTAAGGGTGCTATCAGTCACTCATGTGAGCTCCTCCTCATACATTAATTGTTAAATAGACCATGTAAATAAATATTAGTACTTGATACTATCTCTTATTAATATTCATTTTTAAAAAAATGCAAGTTATGAATTTACACCTTAAATGTTACCTATGTAACTATTCCAATGTCCACCTCTCTAGTAGGAGAGGACTTTGTAGGGTGTGCTCCACTCCCCTGCGTGTGATATACTATAATCTCCACATCCTGGATGTCATAATCAAAAGTGTCTAATGGATGCTCAGCAGGTTGTACAATGAACTGAATCATATCTACCGAACGTATTGCAAATATGTGGCACACAAACATGTGGGACCCGAGGAGATGATGCAATAGCATTGGATCCATCGCCAAGATCACCAGAATGTGGTGAGCTATTTAAGAAGCATGGGAAACCAAAAGACCACTCAAAGAGTGAATGGCCTAGATAGTTTGTGTGGCTACATCCTCCATAATATCTAGATGTTGTACTAGAGGTGGCAGAGGAAGGGGAGGATGGGAACATGTGGGTGCCTGACTACTCTAGCTACCCCTGGCCTATCCTGGGGCATACCTCCACCAATGCCCTAGAAGGTTTTAATATCAAAGTAATTGACATCATACCCTAACAATAACTCAGCATATAATTTTTTAATAAAGTAAAAAGGTAGATCAAGATTATTGTTGGGTGGTTTATCAAAAACCATACACTAACAATCCCAAAAGTTGTCTATTATGCCCCTATGTGTGCACCACTCTATAGAAAGTTTTGGTTTGTTAACATTAACTGGCAAACTAGTGCTAGGGTTAATAAATAAAGAGGCTATTTGGGCTTTTTTTATTTGGATATTTTTCACATCATCATAAGACAATCCACATGCATAATATTCCCTCATGGTTTCTTGCCACGAATGAAAGACATTATGTTGGGTGGAGAAGGTTTCTACATTTGTAATTATTCCTGTCAATGTGGTTGACATACGGGATAATCGAGGGATTTTCTTATAAACATTACAAATTCCCCTCAATTGCTCCAATTTTTCATGAAATTAGTCTTGAATTGATGGCTGCAGAAGTGGTGGAGCATTTGGCATTTCTGCATTTTGATTCTCAACTGGTGGATTTTCATTCTCAACTGGTGGAATTTGTGCATTCTCATTCTCAGCAGCCATAATGCCTGATTAAAGTTAAAAAATAATTAATCTAATTAAAATTAGACAATATAAATGAAAATATTATAAAATACCCTAGTTTTTAAAAAAATCCTAAAAACCCTACTTTAACAAAATCTATAAATTCTAATTCTTTAATACAAATACATAAGTAACACTATTTTTTTAAAATCAAAACTATAAAAAGTTTATCTATTTTTAATCAAAACCATTCTAACTCAATTGTTTCATAAAATTTAATCAAAACCCTATTTTGAAAAAAACCAAAACATTCATTTTTTATTATCAAAATCCATTCTAAATTCAATTTTTCATAAATATCTAAATCAAAAACCCTATTTAAAAAAAAAAATCCACAAAAACAATCATTTTTTTTTATCAAAATCCATTCTAAACTCAAAATTTTCATAAAAATTCAATCAAAAACCTTATTTTTAAAGAAAATCCACAAAAAACTATTTGAAATTATCCAAATCTAATTCAAAATTGAATCAAAGCAAATAAAAATCTAAAATATTACCTTTTCAAATCAGATATTGGCGAAATTTGATATCCGTTATGTGAAGAGCATCCTCACTGTGCACCCGCAGGTTCTTGATTGTGAAATGATTTTAAAATAGTGAGTTTTTTTATATATATGCTTTTTACAAATCGGATATCCAATTTGTAAAACTAGGATTGGTGTTTTCTTTGGTGTTGTGTACTGACACCCGAGCCTAAAAAAAGTCAACATGGTATTTTTGTATTTTTGGGTTGATGAAAGACGTGTTTTTTTCCTCATTGCCACTTTTTTGCCCACCATGATCCTGCACATACCCACTTACCATTTATAGGCCCCTAGGACACATTATTTTTGATCTTGAGGTTTATTCCACTAAAAAATCATATAAACCTTGACAAATAAGACTTAAATCATTCAAATCACAAAAATCCACCTTAAAAACCTCAAGTGGGACCCATTCACCACCATGGGCGAATGAGTCCCTTTTGTGGCATTTTTCAATTTTGAGTAGGAAATTCACCGACCTAATTCAAATTTCTGATGGATATTAGCCTTTAAGGTCTAAATAATGATCAATTAGGTATTGATGCTTAGAAATATAACTTTTTAGGTCAATTTTCATAACATCGAGCCATTTTTAACAAACAAATTCAAGAGTCAAGTATTGAATATCTTTCACAAGAAAATTCACAAGTCTATCTACAACAAAGTTGAAGCTTTGGGGTAGCATTTAGGGATTTTTAAAGGTCTTCAAGCTCACTTTTTATTCATGGACTTGCATTCTTTAGGTTTGATCATGGATGCCTATGGAGAATCGTGAAGATTTCTAGGTTGGGGAGATGCAACTAGCCATCAAGCCAAGCCTAAGGACTTGTTTTTTAAGTGGTTTCATCTTCCATTTTCTCTCTATCTTCAGCCTAAGGAAGGTTTACATGTCATTGAGATTCCTTTAAAGTGATTTAGGGTCTCTCAAAGTGATTCTTACATTGTTCAAGTTTCATTTATGCATCTTATTCTTGCATAATAGAATAGGATTGCATCTTACTTCCGATTTCCTAATCTTAGATATACTTAGGGCTAGGGTTTTTCTACATATTTCATTATTTCTTTCAAGGTTTAAATACCAAACTAGGGTTTTAAATGAGGTAAACCCCCCATTAGAAATCAAATTATATTCTGTTGTGTAGGTGTTTTCACATAATCAGATTCAAGTTTCAATCTGTGAACAAAGTATAGGTGTTGGAGTATAGATCTATGATTTTAATTTTTGGAAAAGTGGAAAAGGACTGATACACCATTAGTGGCATATAAGTCCCATTGAGGGTATTTTCTAGATCATTTTTTAGATTCCAATACCCATTTATTTGAAATTTCTTTCTAGGCAAAAACCCTTATCTGGGACTAAGTTGCCCAGCTTGGCATATGAGTCCTAGTTGGTCAAAAAATCAATTTTTTTAGAATTTCAGAGACATTTGTAGTCTCCACTATGGTCTCTACTAGTTTCTACATGCACTCTTTTTGTTTGTCTTCTCCATTTTTTTTCTATATTGCATTGAATCTATCTTTTTGCATATCATAATGTGTCTTCAATCACTTTGCATTTTCTTAGTTTTGCATTAATAGTCAATCTCTTTAATCAATTCTTTGCATCTACGACATTCTCCTTAGATAGATTTTAATTATCTTTGCATTGGAATCTCAAGGGATTATTCTTGAGTGATCCATTAAAACTTTTGGTACCTCTCTCCTTTTAGGTGGAAAACCCTAGAAGTGTAAGAGATCCACATACTCAAAAATCTTTGTTTCACAAAACAATGCAAATCTAAACCCTTTATGATATGCAAGATTTTAAAGCAAAACAAGTAACCATAATTGAGATTTTAATTCAATTAAAATGAAAATGAATGCAATATATAACTTAATATGCAATGAGAGATCTAAAAAATTAGAAAATTGCAATGTTCAATATGTCAGGTTCACTATTAATGATTCAGTGAAAAATAGGATAGGCCCAAATGTATGAGCAAGAAGATATACCACTAAATTTTTTTAGACTAAATCTGCTACAAAAAGATGTAATTATGAGAGACAAAAGAAGCAAAAAATAATAAAAAACGATACATAATGGTTATATCCACTATGAGGGAAGTTTTTAGACCCTAAAACGTTGTGTACCTTGTCAAAAGGTTGTTGTTTTTGAGCTATAGAAGACTCATTCGGCTTCAATGGAAAATGGGTCCCTATTAGGGTTTTTGAAACTGACATCATGGTCTAGTTCCTTGATGTCTGTACTCTCAAATTCCCAGTTATCAACTTTTGGAAGTCTGTATGCAATTTTTTAGCTTTAATTATTTGATCTTGCACTTTCAATGACAACTTTTGCAACTTTACAACTTTGACAGTTTTTCCCCAAACTTGCCCCACTTGATCTTCAACCTATAAATCTACAATCACACACTCAAGGGAATAAAAACTTGTTATTTGTTAGTGAATAGGGGTTGGCCTCAAGCAAACCCTTTGTAGGTAATCAAACCAAATCACGAAATGAATTAAATAAAGCATGAATATGAAATAATGCAATTGATATCACCTTGGATAATGTCTTAAGAAACAACTATGCAATCTAACACATAGTGGCCATGAATAATGTAGATCCTGGATCCTTGGATATGATGTGAACAATGCTTGCAAGTGGATCTTCAATGCTACATCCACTTTCTTGGCTCAACAACATGCACAAATTTGCATCAAACACTTGACATGATGATGCAATCTTGAATTGCTACAATAAACTCTTGAAATTTTCCTTTAAATGCCTTATGAATGCTCTTGATCTCATGAAGTTACATAAGTTTTCTAGGAGAAAAAATATGAATTAATTCCTTATTTATACTAAATTAATAGATTAATGCCAAAATTGAAACAATTAAGGATGACATGAGATCTAGAAAGAAACATTATTAAATTATTGCAAGAATGAAATTGAAAAAGGGGGTTCTCATTAAGGGAGGCCCCATTCGCCACCTAGGGCGAATGGCTCATAGTTGAGTTTACCAAGAACTAACCCCAAGGCATTGAAATAAGGCTAAAAGCCTATTCTAGATTAGTTGAAAAAGGGGGGTTCTATTAAGGGAGAACCCATTCACCACCTATGGCAAATAGGTCCTGACACCATTTTCTAGGACCTAACTTTTCCCAATGAAATATTTTATTAATTAAATTGAGTGTCAGCATAGATCTTCATGAGGTGTCAAAATTAATGCTTAAATTTGAATTAAAATTTGTTATTTACTCAAATTACCCACAATTAATTAATAACCACCTAGATAAGTGTGAAAGTACCTTATAACTCCTTACAACACTTAAATAAGGTACAAATTTTATTCAGAAAGGGGCCCATTTGGCTTAATTAAGCAAATACATCTTAGAAAAGTTTGAAAGTGTGTTACAACACTTTACAACACCTTTGCAAAGGATCAATTAAGGCACATTTTACTCAAATAAAGGTCCTATAATATTGTGAATGTGTACAACACATTACAACACCGCTCTAAGACATCATTGGTTCAATTTTAATGTTAATTGTGAAACTAAGTGTGAAAAATAGGATACACCCAAATGCATGAGCAAGAGGATATACCACTAAAATATTTCACACTAGATCACTACAAAAATATGTAATTATGAGAGCCAAAATATGAAAATAATGATAGAAAATGATACCTAACTATTATAACAACTATGAGGGAAGGTTTTAGAGCATAAAAAGTTGTGTACCTAGTCAAAAAGTAGTTGTTTTTCAGCTACAAAGGGTTCATTCGCCTTCAATGGAAAATGGGTCCCTATTAGGGTTTTTGAAACTGAATTCAGGGTCTTGTTCCTTGATTTTTTCACTCTCAAATTCATAGTAATCAACTTCTGGAAGTTTGTATGCAATTTTGTAGCTTCAATTCTTTGATTTTTCACTTTGAATGAAAACTTTTGCAACTTGATAACTTTGACAGTTTTACTCCAAACTTGCCCCACTTGATCATCATCCTATAAATCTACAATCACACACTTAAGGACTAAAAAACTTGTTTTTTAGTGAATAGGGGTTTTCCTCGATCAAACCCCTTGTAGGTAATCAAACCAACTAATGAAGTGAATGAAATGAAGCATGCATATGAAATAATGTAATTGATATCACCTTGGATGATATCTTGTAAAATAAATCTCTAATCTAACATATAGTGGCCATGAAGAATGTAGATCTTGGATCCTAGGATATATGATGTGAACAATTATTGTAAGTGGGTCTTGAATGCTACATCCACTTTCTTAGCTCAACAACATGCATGAATACATCAAACCCTTGACATGATGATGTGATCTTGAATTGCTACTATAAACTATTGAAATCTACCTTGAAATTCCTTATGAATTCTCTTGTAATGCTATATAATGCTCTTGGTATTGATCTCATGAAGTCACATAAGTTTTCTAGAATTCTTGATCAACTTGCTAGATCTTGTTAGGAGAAAAAATGTGAATTAACCCCTTATTTATACTAAATTAGGAGATAACCAAGACCTAACCCTAAGGGATTAAAAGAAGGCTAAAAACCCATTCTAGATAAGCTGAAAAAGGGGGGTCATATTAAGGGAGGACCCATTTGCCACCTAGGGTGAATGGGTCCTAGCACAATTTTCCAACGCATCAATTTTCCCAATGAAATATTTTATTAAATAAATTGTGAGCGTCGGGATTGATCTTCAGCAAGTGTCAAAATTAAGGCTTAAATTTGAATTAAAAGGGGTTAATTACTCTAATTACCCACAATTAATTAATGACCAGCTAGATAAGTGTGTAAGTTCCTTAAATAACTGTTTACAACACTTAAATACAATACAAATTTTATTCAGAAAGGGGCCCATTAGGATTAATTAAGCAGATACATCCTAAAAAGGTGTGAAAGTATGTTACAACACTTTACAAAACCTTTGCAAAGGGTCAATTAAGGCACATTTTAGTGAAATGAAGGTCCTAGAATAGTGTGAATGTGTACAACACATTACAATGCCACTCTAGGACATCATTAGTTCAATTTTAATGTCAATTGTCAAACTAAGTGTGAAAAATAGGATACACCCAAATGTATGTGAAAGAGGAGATACCACTAAAAAATTTCACACTAAATGAGTATAAAAAGATGTAATTATGAGAGCTAAAAGATGCAAATAATAATATAAAATGATACCTAACTGTTATAGTGACTATGAGGGAAGTTCTTAGAGCATAAAAAGTTGTGTACTTGGTCAGAAATTTGTGCATTTTGAGGGTTTCTGAAGCTGAAATCATGGTTTTGTTCCTTCATGTCTACACTCTCAAATTCCTAGTTATCAACTTATGGAAGTGTAGACATGCAAAATTGGCATAACGCATTCGATTAGGTCATATTCATCCATTCAACAAATAAATCAAGTTTATCAACTTGATCCTAACATCACCATCCTTTTAATTAAATAAATCAAGCCTTTTATTTAATTAAATCCCAAATGCACCTTCCATCCCTTTTGATTTAAATAAATCAAAATATTCACGTCAAATGGGTCAAATAAACTAATTATCATCTAAGCTAATCTAATCCTGATTAAATCTAATCTAATGCATGTCACATCCTCTAGCTTTTCCCACTTACACCAATAAATCAATTTATTGATTTATAAATTCATCATTTTCTTTCAACTTGGCATAAAAATGGAATATTCCCTCAAGTTTGAATTCAAAAACAAGTGGACATGTACATCCAAGAAGGCATTTATGAGCTCTTAGATGTCCCTTGCAAAGGTCAAACTCAACATTTACTCTCAAATTCAAATTTGAAATCTCCCTCTCTTTGGCACATTGACCAAAATGTGCTCATACTCAAGCCTATCACAAGTTGACAAGTGGCCTCTTTTCATTGGCTTATCTTTAGTCCCACATTGCTCCCTCTTGAGCACACTTAGCATTTGGGAATCTACAAATAGAGGCTTCATTCTTAATCAAATCCTCCACAATCATTCATGTAAAGTCACTCTCTTCAGGAGAACTGATTTTGGCCACCATCACTCCATATTCAAGGCATTTCATCATCTAGCTTATCTATCAAGGGTTGGTAAAGGGCTATTTTCCACAATAGCACCAATCCACTATAAGATAAACATACTTCATGTTTTTCATATGCTTATTTAGCTTACTTTTTGTCATTTATTTGCATTTGGAAGCATTGATGTATTATTTCATATAGATGTTGTTATTTGATTTTTTTTAAACTAACCATGCTAATGTGTGTTGGAGGTTTTAGTAATTTGTAGATTTCATCATCTACAGGAACTCTAAATGCAATTTTGTAGCTTCAATTCTTTGATTTTGCACTTTGAATGATGATTTTTGCAACTTCACAACTTGGACAATTTTGCTCCAAACTTGCACCACTTAATCTTCAACCTGTAAATTTGTAATCACACTCAAGGGTGGAAAAAAAATTGTTTGTTAGTGAATAGGGGTTTTCCTCGGTCAAACCCCTTGTAGGTAATCAAACCAATTGATGAAATGAAGCATGCATATGAAATAATGTAATTGATATCACCTTGAATGATGTCTTGTAAAATAAATCTACAATCTAACATGTAGTGGCGATGAAGAATGTAGATCTTAGATCCTTGGATATCATTTGAACAATGCTTGCAAGTGGATCTTCAATGCTATATCCACTTTCTTAGCTCAACAACATGCATGAATGCATAGAACCCTTGACATGATGACGTGATCATGAATTTTTTTTATAAACTATTGAAATTTTCCTTGAAATGCCTTATGAATGCTCTATAATGATCTTGCTCTTGATTTCAAGAAGTCACATAAGTTTGCTAGAATTCTTGATTAACTTGCTAGATCTTGTTAGGAGAAACAATCTGAATTAACCCCTTATTTATACTAAATTAGGAGATTAACCCCAAATTTCAAACAATTATTGCCGATAGTAGATTTGGAAAGAAACATTATTAAATTCCCACTATACTGAAATTCAAAATGGGGGGTCTCATTAAGGGAGTACCCATTCACCATCTAGGGAAAATAGGTTCGGGCTCTATTTACTAGGACCTAACCCTGTGGGATTGAAAGAAGGATAAAAACCCATTCTAGATCAACAATAAAATGGTAGTCCTATTAAGGGAGGACCCATTCACCACTTAGGGCGATTGGCTCCTAGCACCATTTTCCAAGACCTACCTTTTCCCAATGAAATATTTTATTAAATAAATTATGAGTTGACCAAGATAGATCTTCAAGAGGTGTCAAAATTAAGACTTAAATTTTAATTAAAAGGGGTTAATTACTCCAATTACCCACAACTGATTAATGACCACCTAGATAAGTGTGAGAGTGTCTTATAAATTTTTACAAAACTTAAATACAATACAAATTTTATTAAGAAAGGGGCCCATTATGACTAATTAAGCAAATATATCCTAAAAAGGTGTGAAAGTGTGTTACAACAGTTTACAACACCTTTGCAAAGGGTCAATTAAGGCACATTTTAGTCAAATAAAGGTCTTGGAATAGTGTGAATGTGTACAACACATTACAACACCACTCCAAGACATCATTAGTTCAATTTTAATGTCAATTGTCAAACTAAGTGTGAAAAAGGATTACATTTTCTGACACTACATTAAGAACATGAAAAATGCAATTTTTGGGCTACAAAAAACAAAAATGAATTTTCTAGGCTATAGATGCCACTTTTGGCACCAAAAATATCACAATATTTCTTAACTAGAGAAAAAATGTTACAATGAGATGGAGCTCTCCAAGACCTTGAATTAAAAAAAAATTTGCAATCAACCTCTCAGATAAAAATTGTGGCACCCAAAAGTTAGCGCTCTCACATAAAAAATTTAAGAGCATCTAAGATGCATAAGATGGCTACAAGATAGAATTATAATTCTTGACCAAATTATCATGCCTGTGTGACACATCATAAGACATACTAGTTTGAATATAATAGAGAAAAAATGGACTTTTGAATTTGGTGAATGAATTATGATAAGATTAAGAAAGATATAAACAATACACTATTTTTAGCCTATGGACTCATCTTGAGATTTTTGATTGGATTTGACTAGGGATTTAGGCACCACATTTTGAATGGTTTTAGCTCATGATTTCTTAATTATATTTTGATAGCTTCATGCATTGCTTCTCCTATTATAAATAAATTATAAAGATCAATCATTATAGAGAGTAATTAATAGTGACACACTTTGATTTTGTCTAATAAAAATAATATTTTGCATATTAGACACTAGTCTATTATTTATTTTATTTTTCAATTTTCAAGGGGTCAAGATCAATGTACACTAACCTCACATCTTGATTATAGAACAATTGGAAAAGGCATTTATTAATACCACTAATCATCAATTCCAATAAAATGGATAGTGGAGAAAGACACATTAGGTGAAACTTCAAGATACAACCCTAGCGATTGTCATGATAAAATTGGTGCACAAAGACATAGCTGCAATCATGAAATTATCTTGAACTTGTGAACTTGTCTTCTAATAGGGTAGAGATCCTATGTAAAATTATAATTAGTTACATTTCTTATATCAAAAGTAGTCTACAAGAGAGTCCATTTCACATCATCCTTTATGTAATAAACTAAATATATTTATTCTCTTTCAATATTTTATTTACTAGCTTAATATTGAAATCACATTTATTATCCAAATTATTTTATACTAATATATATTTAATTAAATTAACCTAAATTACCTCTACATTATTTTTTCCCTTTTACTACTATCCATTAAATTTAACTATAAATAGTATATTATATGACCATACAATATTTAAACAGACATTAGAAGATTAGAAAAAAATAAAATGTATTTTAAAGATAGCAAAATTTAATAGTACCTAATCAAACATATACACCCATCATAATAAAAAATTAGTATCTTATGTTTATTCAATTGTAAAAAAACCATTAGAAAAAGCAATATTGTTGAAATTTAAATCATCTGTATCTTTAAATTTATACTTTTTTAATGTTTTATATTTAATTAATATTTTTCTATGTCCAAATTTAATGATTTTTGTTTAATAATTTAACTCCACCCAAAATAAATAAGACTATAAACGTGTCTTCAAATTTCTAGTCTTTACATTGTCATTTCATTGAACGTACCAGCCCCCCTCTAGTTATGTCAGTAGATTTTACCACATGTCAATGTAGTGCCCCTCCGCTTTTGCTCCTTCATCATATTCGAGTATGTGTGCCTAAATGAATTATGATGTCATGTTGGTTTCTTGGTTGCCTTGTTTGATTAGCCTTGAGTTAGGTGATAAGTTAGTATTTTGATTAACTTGTCTAAGCAAGGTAATCAGGTTAGAATAAATTTTTACGTAACTATAATAAAAGTTAGAATTAAAATAATAATACAATACAAAGTATATGTTTATTAGTAAATAATTAAATTAAATTATTTTATTAAAAATTTGCCTAATATGGTAGTCTATAAGGTATTACTATGAAAAGGTAATTAATTTAATAAAGATAATTAGTGCCTAATGAGTGAGTTTAATTAAGAAATTTAAAAGTGAGAAAATATTAAAGTAATTAAATTAAGTTGCTTGCTAAGTAATTCAACAAATTTAGAATTTTAAAATAATAATAGTTACGTAAATCAATTCAATAAAATTGAAAGTAAATGGATATTTATAACAAAAATAAATAAATAAATAAATAAAATAAAAATGAATTGTTAAAAAGGATTGTTTAGAATGTATTTAATAGAAATAAAGGAGAATTTGATTATCTCAATCAATTAAATGGGAAATGGTGATTGTAAATAAAGCATTGTGATTAGAACTTTGCTAATTATAGTATAAAAGTGGAAAAAGAAAGCGTTCTAAATTTTTAATAAAAAAAGAAATACATAATTTTAATAATAAACCTAAAACGTGCCCATGCACACTGTGAAATTGGAATGGGAAACTGTTGTTTTTGGAGATTTCTTTTATTGTTTAATTGATTTAAGTTTTTTTAAAAAAACCTTCGAATAGCCTTGTTATCTATTCTGTGAAAATACCTCTGACATGCATGGGAGATTAGGGTATCATTGCACCTCGATTACATGGACATGCACAGTTTCGGTGTTTCTCTATATCAGCCTCCTCGGGTGTACAGCTCGAAACCGGTATGTTTTCTAAAAGAACGACTCCTTCACAAGTGAATGAAATGGCTTCCTTTGTGTGAGTGAAAATATCTTCTTTTGTAGATAATTGTTTTCTTGCACAAACGTTCCTCATGTAATTCTTAAGGGTTAATTCAGTAGTCATCCCTAATCTGCCCTGTAGTAATGTTTCTGAATGAGCATTAGATTTTTCCAGCTCCGTATGCAGTGTGTAAACTCATCGATATCTGGTGCAGACTTCACTTGATATTTGATTTTTCAATGTTATGCCATGTTTTGGGATTTCAACCTCCAGATTTGA
>VDFB02305146.1:0-27135 GCA_007258455.2 Sequoia sempervirens | reverse complement strand
TTTTATGATTTATCTTTCATAGATATGGATCTTGAGATATGTTAGTTCTGGAGGATTCATTTTGAGGGATGTTATGGCATGGTTATCTCCTTGTACATTTGAGTTTATGATATCATTCTTTGATGAGGATTGTTAGGAGATGGTTTATGGGCTGATTTCTAGTTAATGGGGATGGTTAACTATGAGTTTGATCTTCCTGTTTTGAGAGGCTTACATCCATGTTGGCATTGTTAAATTGATTTATATGTTGTACTTGATCTATGAGATTGGGTGTTATGGATGTTGTTAAGGCTTTTCAGTTGGGGTTGTTTAGGAGATCATACTTGACACAACGGTACACTTTTTGAGGTGTTGGTAGAAGGACATTATGGTTTACAGGTTTCTCTTCTTCATGGTTCCTTCCTAGATGTTCATGTTTTGGGAGGATGGTGGCAACATGTTGTGAGAGATTATGCAGCTCATGGGTTGCATGTGTGAATCATTGTAATTGTTCTTGGTACTTCATGTTTTGATTGACTTATCACACCTTGATGTATAGTGTGGATTGGTAGACTTGATATGCTTTGACATTACCTATGCAGTGGGAGTTCCTGGATATGTATGTTTTTCATTGACATGTTTTATACATGGAGCTTGGTTGTAGTTTACATGTTGCATATGTTCTTGGGATGATTTTATTGATGTATTGATACCTTGGAGGTATGGATGGTTGGATGTATTAGCATGTGTTGTGGATGCTATTTCCGATCATGTGGGTTTTTTACAATTGACAACAGCTTGGTTAGAGCCTTTGTTATCACTTGGATTTGGTGCTTGTGCTCATGGATTGTTGCACCTTCGCCTTGGCATGTTCCTTTTCTTCCATAGGTGGCACATTGGAGGATGAGAGGATTTCTTGCTTGAGATGGTGGTCACTTTGTTCTTATTGCAGGTATCTTGCTAGAGCACAAGAGCATGTTATAGATTCATGTGGTTTCATGGATGGCTATGATGATGTATATCATGCATTGATCCCTTATGCAATGTATACAACAAGTGGGAGAATGTTGGGGTATGGTGTTGTACACCATTACATAAAATGTTTTATTCTATTATTGTAATTAAATAATTATTTAGTTGTGATGCACCTTGGTGGTGTGGATAATCACACTAGGTAATTATTTGGTCCCATGTAATGATTGTATTGTAACATTGTATTACTATTTGTAGAAGACATGTGGTAGTAATTTAATATTGGGGAATTAAATATTGTAAACTTAGTACCCAATATTAGAAAAGGGGTCAGTGGTTTTGTATTCACATGGTTTTGTGGTACATGGTTTTACCTTACCACCAGTTGTATTTGTGTGAGCTTGTGTCTATAAAAGCAAACACAATGTAGTGGTTTTAGGTTGGGGTTGAACAGGCTGAGCAGGTTGGCTGATTGAGTCTTTTTGAAGAGTGCATTTGTGAAGCATGGCATGGGATGTGTGGATTCATGCTTGGACACATGAAAGTGCATTGGAGGGCTTGATGTTTCAGAGGTATTCATTGTAACTCTTGTATTTGCTTATGGTTGATTAATATGATGGAGTATGGATGCTTTTGGAGGCTGGGTTTTTCCCTCTTGAGGGTTTTCCCAGGGTAAATCTTGTGTTATCTTGTGGCTTGTCTATTTGATCTTTGCATTTGGAAAACTTGTATGCATGTTAATCTCTCTTGGGTTATGTGGGAAATGATTTGTGATTCTGGGTTTGAATGCTATATTTCCTAACAATGCAATGGAAGCTGGTGGAAGTTAGTGACATTACTTACCTCAACGGTCGTCACTCAAGTTGGTTACCAGGTCTAAACAAGGGTGCCCGTTTGCATTGTTCCAGGTCATCATTTGTGTACTGCGTCTTGGTCAAGAAACTTAATCCATTCCTGCAAAAAAATCTTTGTCTTTAGAAAATAAACAGTATTTCAATGACAATAGGCAGAAAATAGTAATATATACCTTATTATAGAGTACAGTTCGATAGTGGACTTCCATGGAAGGCAAATACAGATCCTTCACTTTTCCTGCTTTGCTCAAAGATTTTCTCCTTATAACTGCAAACTGGTAGATGTCCACCAACATTTAATCTGCAACTTCTTAGTGCTCGCGACCTCCTCTTCTCCCTCAACACCAGCTGTGTCCTACAACCACAAAAACAGCCCAGTTTAAAGCTTTTTCAGAACTGAGCACATGATTACCAGATCTCAAAATCCTCACTGAATTCCACATACCTTGGTCTATTCACAAGACGGATTGCACAACAATCATATCTTGCTCCAACGATCGTATCTTGCTCCGTGGAAAATCCTACAAATTTGTCATCCCTGATTTTATGCTAGCTTAAATGAAAAATGTGTCCCTAATGTTGGCTTGCATGAGAAAAGCATCCCTGAAATGCATTTCAAATTTTTCGCTTTTTTGAAATCTCGCGCATTTTCAAAAATTAAAACTCACGAAACATATGTTTGTCGCCTAATTTGTGGTTACCATAGCCTCAACATTGTGGGTCAAGCCTGCGAACACATTAGATCAATGAAGGCATAATGCTTGTGATCACAATGGTCTAGCGGAGGTTTGAACCTATCATGCCCATAATTTTCACATGTAAATATGCAACACAACCAACAATTTTTTTTTTTATTACTGAGGTATTTTGTTAATAAATCTAGTTATTGCTGATATTTAAATTTTGTCCCTAACATTTCCATTTCCACTCATTTAAATTACTATCTCTTATGACTCTAATTATACCATCATCACCACAGTTATGGAATGTACCACATAAAGGTTTTAATGCCAAATTGTATAACATTAGTATCCTCCTCAACAATAACATTAATATCATAGTTGTATTAAAAGTAAAGATTTTATTACATTATTATTTATATTAATATTACTTCTAATGTCAACCTGGTCAACATTACTATTGAAGACATTGTTGATTTTAAATATCTAGTGAATTTGGTTTTCATATTGACCCTAATACCCTTAGAATTCTTCCACCTTCATTATACAAATACCCCTCTAAAGAACTAAACGATTAAGCTAATATTAGTATTATCATTATTATTGATATCGCAGAAGAAAACAATTATTATAATCAAATTTAACAACATACACAGTTTACACATTTTAAAAAAAATTGTGTTATTTATTGCAAGGATAATTAATAAAAGTGATATTCACAATAATATTAATATTATTGTTAGTAATATTAATATTAATATATATTCCTCTTTAATAGTGATAGCTTACATTAATGAAAATGTTAACATTATCATTTAGCACTAAGATTATTGCTTCACATCACTAAAATTTACTATCACTATATTCAACTCCTATCTATATTAACACGGTTAGCTCTATTGTTAATTTTAACTCCTTAACTCTAATGATCTTGTAAACGTGTGTGTGTGTGTGTGTGTGTGTATTGCTAGAATGAATGGATTTATTTAATTTAATTTGTTTATATGTATTTGTAACCACCAAGACGAAAGATTATGTAAAAATAAAATGATAAGACAATAAAGTAGATTCTGGTCAACCAACAACTCTTAAGCAAACACAAATAACCAAATAAAAATAAAGTTAATTGTCATTTTCTCAAACTAAATCCTAAATATTTATTTACTAGAAAACTACTTCTACCATGTGCTTTAATCTCACTTCATAACCCTGGTGGCCCCAACAACAATGCCACCACTTAACCATCACACTTTGGGATGAACCCTACATGTATGCATTATTATTATATATATGTATATATGTATGTATACATATATACATATATATGTATATATATATAAACATATATATATATATACATATATACATATATACATATATACATATATACATATATACATATATACATATATATGTATATATGTATGTATACATATATACATATATATGTATATATATATAAACATATATATATATATACATATATACATATATACATATATACATATATACATATATACATATATACATATATATATGTTTAAACAAGTTTTGGGCTGATTATTTATTTATTTTGTCAGAGTTAATTAAAAAAAAATTAATAAACACATAATTTCTCCCCATCCATGTATAACAATAGAATATATATATTATATGGAAACAAGGAAGGATTTAATTTAACTGTCTTATTGTAAATACGTAAATGTATGTTTTCATTGTGTTGCTAAAATAAAATCATATACATTTGGGTATAGGTGTATTATCTCATTTGCATAGAAATAGAAAATCTAAGTGCAAAATTTACTTACATTTTTACCACTACCTAAATAAACATTAATAAATAACCACAATTCCTTTCTTTGAAATACATTAAATATTACATACAAATTTATTCATAGGAATATTTTATCCATAACAATGAGATTATTTACTACTTGAACAAGTCTCTACAATAACCCTTCAAGGGTATATTTACAATACACTACATTCTAAACACATTTGTACAAGAAAATGACGAGTTTACTCCAAGGCTTACAATGCTCCACTAATATTTGAACCTACACAAGGACACAAAAATATTCTCCAATGATCATAGGGAAGCTCACCTCCCAACCGTTGGCTTACTCACAAGCCACCCCTGAGCTAGGAGACCTTCAAAGAAACCAGGTTTATATACACATGCAACCAAAACAAGAACAAAGAAAACCATTTGACTCCCACACAGAAATAAACAATAAACTCCCATTAACACCCAAGGCATGAACAAACAAGAATCTTCACTAAGATTCATAATAGGGGAGATGAGTGGACAACTCTCCAAAATGGGGATGATATATCAAATATAAACCATAGTTGCATTTTTTTTTCTCCTTTCATATTTTTGAAACAAAACCATCACATTCTTCTCGCAACCAAAACACCAAAAATACAAGGGTACTCATACCCAAGCTTCTCAAAGCAATAAGAATATCCCCATGGAGGGTCCAATCTATGTCTACCCCTCACTTATGATTGCCCTCATCAAGAGGGATACCATATCTCATACAACCCATCCCAACACAAAAATAACACAAGAAGGAAAAAAACACAAAAATAACAACATATAAACTCCATATTCTTACAACTACACATGAATAATAACAAGAAATAAAAAGGAAGCTCAGGAGCCTACCTCTCCAAACTTTCCAAGAATTAAGAATAGTTGATGAAGAGCTCCAAGCTTCACTCTAAGACTCCTTCTCAACTCCAAGTTCCTCACAAGTTCTCTCTTTCTCATAATACTCAAAACCAAACAATAAAAAAATGAACCTAAAAAATATCTCTTTCTCACAAAAAATATGCTAAATAAAAATTCAAATTTTGAATTTCTTTAATGGGAAGGTGACACTTTTCACCCTCTCATTCTCTCTCAAAACACATATCCTCACAAAATCTCCCACATGTGTGAGACATTAAAGAGGGGAGATCTATTTGGACACTCAACCCATCAAAATTCTTACAAGGTGTGCTTGTTAGAGATCCAAATTTGCACCCCTCCGCCAAGTTGTGAAAGAACTCCACAAATTTGGACTAACATGGGACTACTTTCAGGCTGTGGGTATCCTATTGTGAAATTAGACCTCCATATTATGGGCTAGCTCCCCTTTTGATGTCACCTAAACTAATGATTTCTTGAGGAAAGGGTAAAAAGATGCATGAAAATGAACTTAACTAAAAAATCCAAAGGGTGATACACCAAAAAGCTAACTAAGACCCGCAAACAACTTACACACTTTCAAAACAATGACAAAACCTTGTTCACACAACTCATTTTTGCATGCATTATTGCATAAGTAATTTATAAGAAGGTCTTCAACAGAACTCTTAGAAGGAAAAAATTCACAACTAACAGCATTTGCATTCACTAACATAGCTTATAACCTACAATAATGCACTTTCCTGCTAAACAAGTGCTTAACAATGAGACAAAACTACAAGGAAAGCTAAATTTCACAAGTAATTTGATCAACCACTAACTACACACAATAAACATGAAATGAGAAGGCAAATATTTAATTTCATTGATTCAAAGTACTCAACTAGTATACAAGTCCATCTCTGAGTTACAATACTGCTCTTGCTGAAAAGATAACTCCCAAAATCAAGATATCACTCTACTGGAAAGAAAGAACCAACTTCAATAACAAATATTGAAGTTACTTAAGCAAAAATTCAAACAACTCCCTCGCACAAATCCCTCTAGAAGGTTCTGGTCGGATGCAGCTGAAAAGGCCAAAAAGAACCTTCTAAAATCACTCCAAACTGTCCTCCACATGAAGCAAGGTCAAGCTCAGACCATAGTTATACTAAAAATGTGACAAAAATGCCTCCAAATAGTCTCTTCCCTGCAAAAATAGTCAAATACAACCATCCACACATTTCTTATGTATGTCAGTCATCATTTTTCTCCAAGAGCTTTGACCCACACTTTTAGTGCTTTTGCAAAAGCGCAAGACTCCATTTTGCATTTAAAATAATAATATGATTAAGTGATTCATAATAACATCACTTAATCCAACTACTTTACATTTCAAAACAAATTCAAAAAGAGGCCCCACCACCTCTTTGGATTACATCAACATTTGCATTATAAATAACATTAAATAAAAGTGATTTACAAATCACTTAAATAATTTCTTACAATTGATAAAAAATGCAAAATAAATGATATACTTCAAATGCTTGTAAAAGCATTCAAGCAAAATTAAACTCCTCCAAGGCATTTGATCAATTTTAATTCACCCCTATCTTCTACATTTCAAAGTCACAAGTGACTTATGACTATCACTTGGTCAAACAATTCTCCTTTCAAAAACAAACAAAAAGACCAATGATTCGGCCTATGTGAGAGGTGAGAAGGAATATTTCAAAGTTTTGAAGGCATTGCATTTTGCAAAGATAGTGAAAAAACACCAAGGCATAGGGTTGGTCTCCAAAATTTCACACAAAGTAATATTGCCTAGAAGTCTTTGTGAAGACCACATAAGACAAGCATGCCTAAGGCATAAGACTCAATCACTTAGCCAACGTAGCAATTAAATTGCTTTGCAATTTTTAAAACACGAGGTAAAATACCTTGGTCAGCCTCCATAGGGTTTCTAACTCTAAACAAAATCAATGGAAAAAAGCAAAAGTTTATTCATTTTGTATCGAACCTTCTAGAGAATTAATCTGTCACCATGGGGTTTTGATGAAAGCACTGGAAAAATGGTGTTTCTAGTTGATTCTGATTGGTTTCTTGATGAAAAATTGTGATTCCTCACTGGAAGAATGAGGTAATGTATTTTTGAACAAAAAAAAATAGCTTTTTTATCATTTGCAATCCATTTCATGAACTAAGGCCGCGGTTGTAAGTGTTTTCTGATGTAATTTGTTGACCTCCATTTTTCTCTATGGGTTTCTTTTTGTCTTCAGCCACCATGATTGAGGCTCTTTGAAGCTTTGAAGGTGAAAGCAATTTGCATTCTAATGAAAAAATGAGCAATTTTAGCTTAGGTAATCTTTGATAAAACTCATTCCTTGATTCTCTCCTTTTATTTCAGTGAATAAAAGCTCAAACCCAAGCTCTTCTAGTGTCAAAATGAAGTAAGTTTATCTTTTCTCCTTCTGTATTTGAATCTATAAACAAACCCCAGATGGGTTCTTTTTGTGAAGGAAAAAAAAATACTTCAAGCCATGGTCATGACAATGTAATGAGTTTTTTTGCCTTTCATTTTTTGAAAAGGAGGGTTTGAAACCCACATGTATTTTGTGAAGAAAGAAAATAGTGACTCCCTCCATAACTTGCATCACACCCTCTGATAAAAAACCCCAAATGGGTTTGTTATTTTGTGAAGAAAATTCCTCTTTTAGGTCGCGGCCATGAAGGAACAGTTGGCTTTCCTTTGACGTTTCTTTTTATTCATTTCTGAAAGACAAACTTCATTCTGCATTTGGGTGTTATCGTTTCTCATAGAAAAAACACTTGGCACACAAATGGAGGGAAAAAACCCTCACCATTCTTCGTATTTTTCATTTTAAAACACAACCCAAAGTGGGTTTTTCACTTTATGAAGAAAAAAAATACTCCAAATAACCATGGCCATAAAGGAGTGAAATGGGTTTGAACATTTTTCTGTTTTACTAAAAAAAACTCATGATGCATCTGGGTATTTTAAATCTTGCATTTCCCTCTTAAAAGAACCCTAACTCAAGGGTTTGTATTCATTTGTATTAGATTTGGCCTTACCCATTTACATACATGGGTCCACTTGAGAAACATTCTTTCTAGGAAGAAACAAGAAACTAAATGAATTCACACCACTATATGGTATAGACATGAAGCAAAACATAGCTTCCAGCACCATTGAAACTACCTGTATGCATTCATTTTTTATATGAAGGAAAGATATATTCTATTATGTTTCTCCATTTTTCTGAACTCTCCTCCATGATTTCCTACAAGCCTTGTCTATAGAATGTCAAAGGATTCTCCCTCCTCAATAATCTTAGCCTTCCTGAATGCCTTTAAACAACATTTTGTTTGCTTTCATTTCCCCTCTTTGATTCATCATGCTCAAGTGCTATCATGACAAGGTATTTGTATTTTCCAAATGCAACATTGGAATATTAGTCATATTTGTAATCCATAATGACTTCATATGTATATGATTTTGTGAGATTAGCATGGCTTTCATGCATGTTTGCTTCACTGTGAATAGTACCATGGAATGTCAAAACCATAGATATATAGAGATGACCCCTGTTTTGCATTGAATCTCCAAGTTGGAAATGATTTGAGTAGGGATCCTACTACCAATCATGGCAATCATGTAGCATACCTTTGGCATTATACATTGAAAGAAAATGTAAGAAATGATAGATTGCATTATTTCTTTTGGCTTGATGAAACTCATATACAAAAGTCATGCAAACAAATATCATAATATGCATTGGATAACTGTCCCTTGTTTCTTTTACTTTGAATTTTTCTTCTCCACCCATTGTTGTTTACACTGGAACAAACTTCTGAAATTGCAATTGTTGTTTTGTTTAAAGATTCAAATAGATAATTTTCTGCAATGCAATCTTGAATCTATGAAATGATAGGAGTTGTAATCTGCATTTATATGATGAGCACTAAGAGGTATGGTCTATTATGATGCTTGGGGCTGTTCTATTCCTTCTTAATCATGCTTTCTTTGTCTTTATATGAAAGCATCTAGACATATTGAAATCCAACAGCCTATTTGACCATTTGAAAATCAACAAACATTAAAAGAATGGTATTTATCTCAGATACAAAATAGAATGCATGTTTAGTACCTCATCTCTCACTGTTTGATCATTTTTTGTGTGGTCTCCTGATGTATATGGCAGCTATTTGACGGTATCCTTCATTGTGCACTTTCTTACATCACTTGATTGTTAGTGTCTCCTTCTGATGCTTTCAAATGTTCAATGTTGGCATCCTTTGTGAAACACATTTCCTCCAAATAATATTTTGCAATGATCATAATTGGGGCTGCTCCACTTTGTTCATTGTTGTTTGAAATGAATTACATTCATTGTGACTGATATCATCATGGTTGTAGCTAATGTAGATGACTGCTACATTTGAATGTAATCTCAATCTTGCATTGATATTAGTTAGATCCACCAATCTTTGTTTTGCTTAATCTTGCTTGAAGAGTTGGAAAATATGTGAGTACATGGTTCTTTGAGTTCATGGAGACTTATTGTATCTTAACATCATTTGCAATGAATGTCCACTTGAAATGTTTGAACCAAGATTTCTTAACCATGTCTTTTGGGTTGTGCCTATTATCTCAACATCACTATTCTTTTGCTTTACTCAGTATCTATGCTTTACAAGGAGCTACCTTCATCTCCATTTAGTGAATTGTTTATTGATATTGAACATTGATGCCTCCTATTTAGGCTTCCAATACATGACAATGTTCCTTTGTGATTGCCCAAATCCTCATCCACATCTTTTAGAGTGCTCCCTTGCAAGGGTGTTGTTGTAGACCATGTTGTTGTTTGGAATGCATTACATTCATCATGACTGATATCATCATGAGTTGATATCAAATGGTTGAATTAATACATATGGATGCTTCGCATGCTTGCTTGGTCTCATCTCCCACTATTTGATTCCTTTATGTGTGGTCTCCACTCGAAACAGGGAGGTCTATGGCTGATCATTTTTCCATGATTGCAATACTTTTGGCATAGATGATTTCCCATTGACCCTTGTTGTCTTGTAGCATCAAATGACTATACATGTGCCTCTATTGAGTGAATGATTATTAATTGTTCAATGTGAATAGTGCATAGCTCCGCCCCTTTGTGATATGCATTCCACCCTTTGTGATGATCATGCTACCTTGTATGCTTCTTTCATTGTTGTTGTCCTTGTCATGAGATGTAGCATGATTTTTTGCTATCCTTGTCATGAGATCATTGTTGTACTCACTTGGCATCATGACCTTGGCTTCAAAAATGAGTTTCATCTCTATGTTTCATGATTTCCTAATGAATATCAGTAATCACTACCATTCCTCTTGCTTTAATCTTATTGGGCAGACATGTGTCATTTATGGTGGTGACCTAAAAGCTCACCATCCTAAGTGATGTGTGCTTGTTCAATAGGATTGAAGTGAGATGAATTGAACTATTTCTTTTGTGCAACAATGCATGATTATCTTTGTTCCTTCTTGCTACTCCATATGACTCATGATGGTTTCAGACATGACTTGATAGCTCCTTCATTATTTAATGGATGCATAATTGAACTTGATGCATCTATAATTGAACTTGATGCATCATAGAAATCATTTTCTTCTTAATAAAATGGATCTTGGATCCACTTAAGAATATTGAAAGACATATCCAGCAAAATACTACCTTCTTGATATGATGGTAGCCTATTGATTGATTCACCATGAAAAGATGAAGGGTAACTCTCTTGATAGTTCACATTATTTGTTGCATCTTTTGAATCTGGTAATGAAAGTTGATCAACTAGTGTGATTCCATATTGATTTAATTCATCAAGAATATGTTTATCATTGATTTGATCAAGTTGGTCAATTTCCTATCCCTCCTAAAACATAAGAGGGAAGCATGTTGGGCTCAACCCTTGTGGGAGCCACATTTTACTCCACATGTTGTAATTAGTTGAATCAAAACAGTAACAAGACTTGTCCTAAATCTACACAAGGAACAAACTAGTTAGATAAACAAAGCATATCATAAGTGTGTTTGATCACTCTTTTCTTGTTTTCCTATACACTTATGGTATGATGTCTATTTTAATTCTTATGGACATCAGATTACATGTTTATGGATGTTTTTCACATATTTTGATCAGTGACCTTTCATTGCTCTAACATGTTCACTCTTTTTTCAAATGCAGGAAACCTATAAGCAGCGAGGAGAGCATCAAACGGAAGCAGGGCAGTGGGGAAGACCAAGATGATGCAGGACCAGGCCAACAGGATTCATAATTCCACCAGGCAATGACAGGTCCCTTTTCATTTTATGTGCATTTCCTTCTTTTATCTATAAGTGTATAGTCTTTTCTTTATAAGCATTAGACTAGTCAATCTCTCAGCTTGTGAGGGACATATACACTTATGATCATCAATAAAGATTATATTTAAAATGCATGTTAGTTCTCTTTCTTATTTGTATACAATTGTAAAACTGGAATAATGCAATTTGTTTTGACAATCTCCTTTATGCACATTAATGAACTTTAGCATATAAAATGATGTATCTTTTATTTTTTTTAAATGCAAACACAACAACAAGTTACCTGATTTAGCTAGAAGCATAAATCAGGTAACAGTTCTCTCACATGTGTGAGACCTTGTGGGTTTTCCAAGCTCATAAATGAGCTTTGGATGATGAGGATGGGATGGTGACAAGTCAATTATCCCACATCCCCAAACTCTAAACTCGTCACTTTCTTTTAATGAAATTTAAGAGAGGTCATATATTGGTCATATTCCAAAATGAGAGGCCAAATAGGTACCTTATCCATAGGTACCAACCCTAAGGCCTTGAAAAACACAAAAAAGAGTAAAAATATATATTTTAAGACTATTTAAAAACTCATTAAAGATCAAATCCGAGATTGGACAATTAGGATTCCAACTCAACTCATAGCTTAACCCTTATTAATCTTAGGACACATCAAATAACATAATTTAACATTCACAATTCACATTACAAAAACTAACATCACATAAAGACTTTAGTCCCTCCAAATGGACTATAGTCTAGCATCACAAATTTAATCACAATAGGGTTTCTCGAAGACCTCTGAATTCCACAAGTCATGGAATTACCTACACACTCAAATTCAAACGTTAATATATCCAAGTAATATCATAGTTCAAGAAACACAATTTAAAAGCATACATGTTCATACAAAAATTTCAATAATTTATTTCACTCAAGATCTCAATGAAACAGCATAATAACATATAATCATTTCTTTGTTTCAATTAAACATAATCATCATGAATCTCAAGTATAGTAGTTGTATAAAGTCATTCCATAAATCCACACTAGATAAATAAAATGCATAGCATAATCCTAACTAATCCTAGGAATTAAGCATCATCGACCAATTCATATTAATTCACTTAGGAAGTATGATTTCTAATTAGCCTTCAAGCATTGAACATTATTAGATCATAATTAAAAATTATCCTACTCACATGAATCATCAACAAATCATGGTATAATACTTAATCCAACATATAAATCATCATAGAATTAAGCAACAATATAAGGTGTCTACATGATAATAGTCAAAATAACATGAATGTCAATCCTTCAAGTGGTGGACCCCACATCCTCCCCCTCTAGGCATGAGCTTCCTCCTATAATTAATCAAAGAGGTGAGGATAAATTTCTCTCAAATGTGAGGCATCCTCCCAAGTAGTAGCAACCTCATCATAATGGTCTCATTGGACCTTGACTTGGTCCAACTCTCGCCCTCGAAGGGCCAACATTCATTGAGACAAAATTTGAATGGGATTCAATGCTAGTTGCACACCCGACTCCACCTATAAAGCATCCCAACCCAATACATAAGAACCATCATGAACATAGAATCTCAAAATAGATACATGAAAGACATCATGGATGTGAGATAGGCTAAGTGGAAAGGCTAGGCAATAAGATATAGGAGCTATCCACTCTAAGATCTCAAATGAACCTACAAATCATGATACGAGCTTAGAGCCCTTTCCATGTTGGATTGGACTCTTATGTGGCCACACTCTAAAAAACACATGGCCACCAACTGTGAAACTCTAATCCACTCTCTTAGCATCAACATATTTTTTCTAACAATCTTGTGTCTCCTAAAGACATTGCCTAATGAAAACCACATGCTACTCCATATCTTGAACCAACTCTAGACCAATACCCGCTATGTCCTCAGTTTGATCCCAACTCAAGGGATTCATGCAAGGCCTTCCATACAATACCTGATACAATGTCACAACCATTGTTGTAGGAAAACTTGACCAAGTATAGGTACTCCTCCCATCTAGACTAGTGATCCATCACATACATATGTAACATATCCTCTAGAAACCAGTTCACCATCTTTGTCTATCCATTTATCTCAGGATGATATGCTAAACTAAAATTGAGCTGAGAGCTCAATGCATGTTATAATGACATCTAAATGGTTGATGTGAAAAGAGAATATCTAACTAATATGATCCTATGATGGATCTGATGGAGTCTACAAATATCATCTAAGAATACCCTCGCTACCACTAGTGCAGTATAAGTAGTTTGCATTAGAGAGAAATGAACCACCTTATTCAACTTGTCAACTATCACCATAATGGCATCATGGTTCCGATATGACAAAAGTATACGAACTTTTAATTTCATTGAAATGATGTTCCATTTCCACTCTAGAAAGTTGTGTGGGTAAAGAAGTTCTATTGGATGTTGATCCTCTGCCTTGACTCTCTAACACTCAAGGCATCAAGTCACAAGCTCTACAATGTCTCGTCGCATACCTTCCCAATTATACAACTATCAAAGGTTGGTGTGCATCTTCTTCACCCCTTGATGAGTTGTGTAAAGTGTTTTATGATCCTCTACCAGCACCACTTCCCAAATATCCCCTACAAGAGGTATATAAATGTAACCCTTATGATGTTACAACCCATCATGAGTTTGTGACTATAAGCTATAGGACCTATCCACTCTAATATCTCAAATGCACACCTACAAATCATGATACAAGCTTAGAGCCCTTTCCATATTGGATTGGACTCTTATGTGGCCACACTCTCAAAAACACAGTCACCAACTAAAAATATATGATCCACTCTCTTAGCATCAACATATTTCTTCTGACAATCTTGTTCCTCCTAAAGATGAATTGCCTAATAAAAACCACCTACTACTACATATCCTGAACCAACTCTAGACCAATAGCCACTATATCCTCAATTTTATCCCAACTCAAGGGATTCATGCAAGGCCTTCCATAAATTCCCAATATAGTGTCATGACCATTGTTGTAGGAAAACTTGACCAACTATAGGTACTCTGCCCTTCATCAATTTTGAGATGTCTCATACCATAAAATTTTGGGAAATATCATCAAAGCCCATAACAAGGCGCACAAAAAAAGCATTCAAAAAAATAAAGCGCAAACACATGGCAACAACTCTTGCCACCTTATAGTATAGAAAAAAGTGTGATTATGAGCCTTCTCTTATATTGTATTTGGGCATCATTTTATGCAAAAATTTAAAATAGAATAGTAGAGAGATGTAATATGTAGTTTCAGATGTGATAAATAAGATGTAGCATGTGATATAGGAGAGATAGGAAAAATATAGAATGTAATAGGGAAATAGAAAGATTGTCACAAAAAGGGAAGGAATTATCTATAAAGCCAACATACTAAATAAATAAATATTGTAGCTATCACTATTTATATGAATAAAGATATATGGTGTCTCTAAAAGACTAAGGATTATAGTGCCCCTCTTAAAATGTAAGAGTTAACTTTTGGCTAATAACAATAATTCCCATTTGTGTTATAACATTAGTCCACACTTGAGTTATGAAACTTTTAACATAAATCAATAGCCTTATACCTAATTTTTAATGTCCACCCAATCCTCCAAAGTATCTTTTCCTTCATTTATGTACATGATTTATATTTTCCTTATGTTTAGAAGCAAGCTAATACTTGATTTAAGATGAATGAAATGAAGTTATTCGATCCTAAAATGTATGAACTTAAATATGGAAAATAGAAAGTGAAATGATTTTTAAATTTTCTTATGAATCTCTATATGGGATTTTTCTAGATGATTGTTACTCTTAGATCTTCTTCACCTAGGAAAAGGGTATTTTCATGCTAATATTGTAGACATATAAAATTGATCTAACACCTATCACACACCGTAAACGACATTTTCACATCATCGACATCATTATCATCAAACATCATTGCATTTCACATCAATTGCATCCAAAACCCTAATTTCCCCTATTAATTGAATAATACAATATTATTTAATTAATTTACTTTTTCATCGTTCTTGACAAATTAAATAAATTTCATTTATTTAACAAAGTCCTGAAAACCCTATTTTACTATTAATTGAATAAAATGGCATTATTTGATTAATTCATGTTTCATCATTTCAATTAATTAAATAAATTATATTTATCAAATCTTAATTGAGGAGTGGTGGAATTTACCTAACTCAAAAACTGAAAAGAGTCAAAGAAAAAGTTAAGGGATGGAACAAGTACATGTTTGGGAATATCTTTACCACTAAGAAAGACTTAAACCTAAAAATTAAGGAGATCCAAGACCTAATGGAGGCTGGAATTGTTGATGAGGAGATTTGTACCAAAGAGAGGGAGTTGAGAGTGCAATGGTATAAAATAAACAAAAAAGAAGAAATCTTCTAGAAACAGAAATCTCGAATCCAATGGTTAAGAGAAGGAGATAGAAATACTAAGTTTTTTCATCAATCTGCTTTGAAGCATAGAGGAAGAAATAGGATCAATTTCTAACCACCTCCAATGGGACAAGACTTGAGTGTGAAGAGGACATAGCTAGAGAGGTTGTTTCCTTCTTTTCAAATCTCCTGAATTGCCTGAAATTGATATCTCAAAATTGGATGAATTTCTGATGGTCATTCCTAAGGTGATCACGGATCAGGATTTAAAAGATTTATCTAAGGTTGTGTCTATGGATGAAGTGAAGGAGGTTTTCTTCTCTTTTGGTGCTTTTAAAGCACCAAGCCCAGATGGATTCCCCCCAAGCTTCTTCCAGGTCTATTGGGAAATTGTCTCTCTAGACCTCTTCAATACAGTGAGGGATTTCTTTAGATCTGGAAGGCTCCTAAATCAGATGAATATTACCTTTATCACCTTAATTCCCAAATCTACTGATGTTGCTTCTATGAATGACTATAGACCAATAATTTTGTGTAACACTACTTACAAGATTTATTCTAAAATCATGGTTAACAGGTTGAAATCAGTCCTGAACAAAATTATTGTTGTTAATCAAAAGGGTTTTGTTCAAGGAAGAAAAATATTGGATGAAATAATTTTTACATATGAGGTGTTGCACTCTATGGCCCACAAGAAAAAATAGGGTATGGTTCTGAAATTAGATATCTCTAAAGCATATGATCAGGTTTCTTGGAACTTCCTCTTTGTTGTTCTTAAAAAATTTGGCTTCAATGGAAAATTCCTAAGTTTGATTAGAGCATGTGCTACTATGTCTTGGTGAATGGGACTCCTCAAGGTTTTTTCTCTTCAGGAAGGGGTCTGAGACAGGGGGATCCATTATCACCTTTTTTTTTATTGTTGTTGAAGCTTTAGGGTGCAATATACATAAATAGTTGGCTAACAAAACCTTAAAAGGTTGTTGTGTTGCTTCCTCTTTACCCCCTAGCTCACATCAACAATTTGTTGATGATACTATTCTTATGGGGGAACCTTATATTGTTAAAGTGAAGTAATGGAAAGCTATTCTTAATCAATATGCTAAACTCTTAGACCAATTCATAAATTATCAGAAAAGCAAAATCTACTTTTTTAATACCAGTCAAGATGTGAAAGACAAAGTTGAAAACATCCTTGGATGTCAAGAGGCAAACTTGCCTACTACTTACTTGGGACTACCTCTAATTTCTGAAAAGCCTAATAGCAACTATTGGAATTATATTGTGGAGAAAATTTAAAAGAAACTAGCTAGTTGGAAGGGTAAACTGCTAAGTTTTGCTGGCAAGATTCAGCTCTTAAAGGCTTCTCTTCAGAATATACATGTTTATTACCTCTCTATATTCAATATGCCTGCCTACATAGTGGACAAAATTGAATCAATCCAAAGGAGATTCTTATGGTCAGGTGTGGAAGAAAGAAAAGAATGGCTCTCATTGGGTGGGAAATTGTGTGTAACCCAAAGAGGGAAGGAGGGTTGGGGATTCAAAAATTAAAAAAGTTTAATAAAGCCCTAGTGGCTAAAATGGGGTGGTTTCTATTGGAAGGGGAAAAGGATTGGGTACAGATCATTAGGGCCAAATACTTAAACAATAAAGAAGCTAGTTGTTTCCTCAAGAAGAAGGAGCTACCCTAATGATCTGTCTTTTGGAATAATTTGCTAAAAATTAGAGGAATCTTGCATACAGGAGCAAAAGTTAGGGTTGGAAATGGGCTGAGCACAAATTTCTAGGAGGATGTTTGGTCCACTAATGCCCTGTTATCAGCTATGGAAGACCTCCAACAAATCAAAATCAAATTGAAAAGAGGTATTGGTAAAATGGTCTCTAGCTACCTTGACTGGGATGGCCTGAGACCCAAATGGATTGACTTTAAAGAGTATCTGAATAATGTTGTTCTAAGGAGTGGAAGACAGCCAAATTGGGATCCTGTGTTGGACTTACTGAAGAATCAGATTGGAAGCCCGAACCTCTTTTCAAGAAATAGGAAGGATGAATGGATCTGGACCAAAAATGCTACAGGAAGGTTCTCTATGAAGTCAACCTATGAGGCTATGGATTAGCAACCTATCAATCGAGGGGGATTTAACTGGACTAAGGTGTGGAGAAAAACTTAATGCTAAAAATTAACTATTTTTGGTGGATAGTTATACATGGTAAAATTCTAACTATGAATAACCTTAAGAAAATGGTTTGGTATTTAGTAAATAGATGTTATTTGTGCAATAAAGATGAAGAAAATATTATGCATTTGTTCTCTCAATGCCCCTATGCTCAAGAGGTATGGACTTTTTTTCTTAAGACTCTTAAGATTGATTGGGTTTTCCCCGCCTCTATCAAAATGTTTGTTGAAGGATGAAGCTTTAGCCTCTACTTCAATAATATAATTCTTGATTTATGGGACAAGTTCCCCTGTTTTTGGTTTGGGGTCTACGGAAAGAAAGAAGCAATAGGGTTTTTAGGGTTACAGCTAAGAGTAGTAAGGAGCTATGCATGATTATAAGGAGACAAATTCAGGAAAATGTTGATAGTTGTAAGTACACCCACGCTAAGAAAGGGCCTACCTATCAGGAGTTAAGAATAAAGTAGTAATGGGGGATCTCCCATGACCTAAATAATGTGAATTGGGAAAAAAAAAATTATACAAAAAATTCATTGTTTGGATTCCCCCTGATCCTGGATGGGTGAAATGTAACTTCGATGGCTGCTCAAAAGGGAATCTGAGAGAAGCTGGAGCTGGAGGAGTGGTTAGGGATGAAAGCGACATCTATGTGGTGGGATACAACAAAGATCATGGAACAACAACGAACAATTTTTTTGAAGCGTATGTTGTTTGGGTTGGAATTGGTTACCTTAGAGATAATGGGTACATAAAGGTGATTGTTGAAGGAGATTCCAAACTTATTATTGACTATCCTAACAACAATGTTGAAGCACCCTGAGAAATAAAGGATCTCTTGGATGACTATAAAAAAATGTTACAGTTCTTCCAATAATATAAAATTCTTCATACTCTTAGGGAGGGAAATAGAGCTGCGGATGCTTCAGATAACATTGATTTGAGATAGGAAGCTTTAAAATTATGGGACTTTTCCAACCTATCCAATCAAATAAAAGAAGTTTTTGCCCAGGATAGATTAAAAATGAAGGATAAAGCTGATGCTTGGATTAATGATGGTGCGAGTAGTTATAATTAAGATGGGTGGAATCCTTGGGGGTCCAGCTGTAATAGGTTATCCTTGGTGGCACTCAAGCTTGCTAACAAAATGGATGGAATGGCACGTGAAAAAAGGTCCAGCTGTAATAGGGGATCCTTGGTGGCACTCAGGCTTGTTAACAGGATGGATGGAGTGGCACGAGAAAAAAGGTACACCAAATCCCAAAGTAATAATAGGAGTAAAATGGAAAGGATGGTCTATTTGGCATGGCTTGTACCTTAAAAGGAAGGTTTTAAATGGGGAAATAATGAACGCTTTCCGCAATGATAAAAATCTAAAGGATGATTTTGGAAAAGACAAATCAACACTTGCAAGTGACGACGGTAAGATTTAGAATAAAAATAAAATTAATTATCACTAGGAAGGGTGGTGGAGTTGTTAGATTTAATTATGATGGGATTCAAAAGGTGATAATCGGCGTTGTTTCAATTTCAAACATTCAATTATAAGTTTAGTGTCGCTTTCTTCTCAAATGAAAAAACAAAATGTCACCATTAATACTGAGTTTTTTGAATTGTCGGTTGCCATTGTCGAGAACAAAGAAGGGCATAGTGAAGAGTTTCTCCTCCTTTCAAAAAATAACTTATGTGAAGCGACCGACATGGGAAGCCCAAGGAAGTGGATAGAACCATGCAAGTATGATTCGCTGTGAAAAAATGCAGAGCTATGGGGCCTATTTGAGAGAGTTGGTTTCACTCCTTATTTTGCAGCCATGGAAGGGTATAACGAGAAGTTGAGCTACAAGTTTTCCAATGCCTAGAAGGATGGCGAAGTTGAAATGGGTGGTCTCCATTTCAATGTGGATGTGAAGCGTATTGCAAAGGTGATGGGTCTGGCCTATGAAGGAAAGAAGGTGGAAAAGGTAAGTAACAAGAGATAGCAAGACTATATTCTAAAAAAATTTGAGGATAAGGAGAAGGTTGAGCGTTTCCCAAATGGCTATTCTAGGGTTTTACTCCTTCCCTCATACCATAATGTGTGTTTATTTTTCATGAAGTATTTTACCCTAGAGGGTCATTTCCAGTCTATTCATGGTTACCACTTCCCTATCCTTAAACATATTCTTCATCTTGAAAAGATAAATCTTTTTTTTTTATTCTCTTCCCTGAGTCAAAGCCTTACCCATGGGGAAAATCTGTCGTTACACCAAGGCGTAACTAGAGCTATCTGCAAATATGTGTTGGCTACATCTCCTCAAAAGAATCTTCCCCTCAATTTGATAGAGAAACCTACCCCTAAGAGCTCTATGAAAATAGAACTCATAGAGAGTCACCCTCATACTTGTGCTAAAAATCCCATTAAAAAAGTCGCCTAACCTTGAGGACCCTTTATGGCTTTATTTCCTACAAGTCACTCTTGAAAAAAGGAGTGCTACCTTCATTGGCTCTATTGAGAATAAAAAGAGGAAGTTGGTTATATGGGAATTGGGGGAGGAAGCCAACACTATTACAATTCTGGATGATAATGAGAACCCTGAGTGCTCAACACTGGTTGGTAGAAGGTCTACAAGGCTTTCTATGGCTGCTTCTAAAGGTTCAGGTAGCAATAAAAAGTCTAAGGATTCAAAGGAAAAATGTTCTTCCTGTTCGTAGGAAAGTAAAGGAAAAAAAATGGTGAAGGAAGACAGGGATTCCTCTACGAAGGAAATTCTAGATAGTTTGGGGGGAGAGTTTGTTGAGGAGGAAAATTCTAAGCCAAAGGAAGAGGAGGGTTCTAACAATGAGGAAGCGGAAGGGGAGTCGCAGCAAGAGGAAATTCATGAGATTGAAAAGGACAATGAGGGGATGGAGGAAAATGTTAATGCAATAAATGATCAAGAAGTAATGGAAACAAAATGACATGAGGAAGAGAAGATAGATGAAGTTGATAATGATAAAATCAAGAGGATGGAAGAGAGATTAGAATGGTTGGAAAGATGATGCAAGAGGAGGATAAGGAAAGTAGAATCTAGACTCTTGAAAAAGTTGTAAAGAGTCTTTGCAGGGTGGTGGATGCGGTTATGAAGAAGGCTATCATGGCTAGGGTCGCGAATCAAGGAAAAATTAAGAAGCAACAAAAGAGTAAGTCGATGGACGAGATGGCTAACTTATAGGGTAGGATGGAGCTGAAAGAGAAAGTGGAAGACACTGTCAATGACCTACTGAAAGCCTAGAGTCTGATTGAGGATGCTTAATCCTTGGTCACTGTTTTACTTTTTGTTTTGCTTCTATGTTTTTTTTTGTTGCTTCTCCTAGCGGTACTATTACTGGTGTTGGCCTTTGGTGCCTGGACTATCAAACTTTTAGTTATATATCTATTAGTAGTTCTAGTTTATGCATGGAAATTACTTTAAGTATTATATGGTATTATAAGTTTAAGTGTTGGGATCTAACTACAGACTGTATGTATTTTTTTTATATCCTTGATAGGGCTTAAATGTTTGATCATGGGGGAATTGGTTGTTTTGTTGGGGCTAGGAAGCTTTCTTGTCAAACTCCTATTGTTGCTGTTTTGACCGTTGTTGCTATCTATATTGTTGTACTTTTCTATAAGGGTCAGGCTCCTTCTCTAATCAATCAAAAACAATTTCAGCGATCAAATGCTCCCAAAGGATGTAATTTTAACCATTAAGCATTATAATTTGTGGAACATAGCACATTCCTCAAACGCTCAATGAAAAAGTTGATCTCTATACAACTTGGAAAAATCCACCAACCCTTCAAATAAGATTTAAAACAAAGTCTTCACCAAAAGAATTCATGTATATCACATATATATCAAAGACTAGTGCTACAATGGAACTTCTTGTATTAATTGATCGCATATATGACAAAATTGTGTAACTAATAGCAATTTTGTTATGGCCAACTATTAAGAAATTGTATACCAATGCTAGAGTTATATTTAAAAAAATAAGATAGCTCTATAAGTGCAGTTTATGACCTTTGAAAGTTCTATACCAACTCGCTCCTCTTGAAAAATATTTTTAAGTTTAAAAGTAAAAATTAAAACTGCATCACACCTATATATACCACTTTCTATCTCTTGTAATGTCATGTTTTATTCATAAATGCACGTAGCCTATGTTTCAAAAGAAATCAATAAAGATAATTAATATTACACCAAATTGGCATTAAAAAAATATTTAGTTGTTAAGAATGGTCAACCAATATATGAAGGGTTGTGTCCCTTGAGCAAGATAAGATATATAAGGAAGGTAGATATGGAAGGAAAGGAAATGGAGGAAGGATTATGATAGATTACAAGTATTGATAGTAGCACTAGTGTTAGCAAACAGATTGGTCACTACGATTTGATATGAATAAATGACTCTTGATTACCCCATTGAGCAATGCCACAATAAACTAACATCTCGAAAGATTTCTATTGAATTAGTGATCTTCCTCTGAATTTTAGAGGTGTAGCTCCCTCATATGATTTAATTGGTTTTCTGGTATGCTTTTAACCGAAAAGCAAGAAAGGGAAAGATAACATTTGCACATAACAATGATGCAAATGCGATGATAATTTGGGATAAAAAGAACAAACGTAAATGGCACAAAGATCATTTATTGGCACTCACAAATGATAGAGGGGAAAGGCAAGAATTTCATCTAATTGTGCGAATGATTCAAAGCTCACAAACCTCTCAGCAAACACATTTAGAGTCTGGTATAATAGAGAAATGGCATAAAAGAATAATTGTGAATTTACACAAAAAATCAGCAATTAGAAGAAAAGTATTTGAACACACAGATTCAAAAAATTGTCTCCTTTATTCTTTAATGAAAACAGAGAGCTCATAGACTCCTTTCCTTGTACAAACATTAAGTTCAGAAAATTTTCTCCTCTCCCATTGAACAGCAGCCAAAAGATCCCCGTGTAAGATTAAATGTTACAATAAATAGAAAAGAAGCCCCCCTTTCGACTTTCGTAACTAATTCTTGAAATTAGTTACATAATAAAGAAAAACTTTATTTTCTCGTGTGCATATTATTCACAATGTTAACCCCAAACTTTATAATTAAACTATTTTAATTTGGGATTGACATGTGGAAGATGGTTGTCGAGACAATTAAAATACTCAAGCTCTTGCTCCTCAAGTAGCTACACTCATTGTTGTAACTCGTTGTGGTTGGATACGTCCAATCTTCCCTCATTTTGTATACTCAGCCTTATGAAGGTACTAAGGTATCTATATTGTATTGCCAATCTGATGTTGCTCCCAAGCTTGCAAATGGATTTACTTTGTCTTCAGAGCATGTATCTATGTATTGTTTGATAGCTACAGCAAATCTTTTCTCCTAACTAACCTTGCTTTCTTCATCATATGCTTTTGGTGCGCAGTACTCAACGATGTTATCCAAATCCTTGGCCCGTTGCTTGGCTAGCCCATAAACAGTTCTCTTGTAACTTTATATTCTTTAACATATCTCTATTTACAGAGTCTCTATCTTTGAGCAGCATATAAACATGTCTTATTTTCTTTACTTGAAACTCTATGTCGACTCTCCTAATCACATTGTAGGTTATATATAAATGTTGGGGTGCCAATTCGTTCACCAGAAAAAGGCTTTCGAAAAACAAGAATTTAGCTTTTCTCAAGAAGATAACATGTGGAATGAAAGCAATCAAGTAATCATAATAAACTATTTCTTCCAAATATCCACCCACAGTACAACATGAATTTAGACTGCCACCGTTAATGAGCATTAGCCAACCGATTTACTTCCTCTTTGTGGATGCATTGAAAAGGGGAGATCTTATATTTCTATTCGTGCTTTGGAGAGAAACACTTGAAACCGCTTATTCTGCCCAACTCGAAGCCTTTGAATCTTCACTCGACGTTTGCTTGACTCTACATTTTGGTGTTACGAGTTCCAAAATCTCAATACTGTAATTAGATTCCTATTGTATGCAAGAAATTATAAGATGCAATTTAATATGTGACTACAGGCCGGTTGGTTGCATGGGATTTTCTAATTTCAACAAGCTCATAGGCATAGTTATATTGAGCAATTAGAGTAATGAGCCAATTATGTAACAATTGTCTGTCGTTCTTGACTCATTGCTCCAAAGATGTTGTAATTGTCTTTGCATATTACATGATGAGGAAACTATGGGCATATAGCCGCATACCATATAGAATTTAGTTCCTTGTATTTTAGCGTTGCCTCGATATCTTTCACAACTACACTGACCGTTTGAGCATGTTTGCAACCTCAAAGTTCCTTCATTATTCATTCAAGTTAACAAGCACTTGAATGTTATCTTCAGATATCATTCTCGCAGATGAAAAGGATGAAACTTCTACGCAGTGTCTCGTCTCTGCCATTTCTCTTGTAATTCACTTCCTCCACTTGGGATGATTTGCCTTCTCGACTTTGTCTTTCTACATAGGTCGGCCTTCCTTTAATATTTAGTTTGGGATCACTAATGATACGTGACAATAGACACAGTGAGTCTTGGCTATAGGTAATGCGTTGATTTTGACTGTTATTGCCAATAGTTCTTAAGGCGAGAACAAAAATTGAAGAGCCCATGCATTCGATGTATACTTGCATCGAAAGGTCAAGAAGGATAGCCATTCATGCACTTAGAAGGAACTTGGCCATTCGCAGATGGCAAAGTGAAGCCATTAATAATCTTCAATGTCCCCCAAGCGTTTTACAAATCCTCTTTATTGTGCCTGTTATATCACGCCCCTTATTGATTGCGGCACTTTTTGTGGTTTCTATAACTACCTCAAGGACCGTTGATAGTTTATGAGCCCATGTAATATGTCATTGAACTTTATTCTTATGCTTTCCCTTTTCACATAACTATCAGTGATTTTCATAGTTAGGATAACTACTTCGAATGCCGCCAGTATATCCGAACTAACATACTGAATTGTCAACATTTATCTCGACCTTCACTGTGGCGAAAGTCCATAGCAGTTCATAAACTCCCTAAAGATACCGCCAACAAAAGAAACAAATTCCAGAGTTATGCTATAGCCCATTAATATTATATTCTCTAATTATGTTTCTATAATTAAATGCATTCAAAGGATATAATGTTGTGGGCATCAAATGGCGTTTCTTACTTTTACATGGCGATATGCCATAAAAGCATCAATCACATCCATCAACCTATGCAATATATGGACTTTCTCTTTAATGTATATATTTTAGAATCCTTCATAAAGAAATGTGGCCTCATAAAATATGGCAGGAGGATGTTGAGTAATTAGATAGACTCATTTTTTTTTTTTTATCAATAACTTATTAACCATCTCACTTTCTCTTGCCGCAGTTTATCTATAATTTTTGGTCTCCCCACTCTTCAGCTGCTTGAAGTCACACATTTGAATCGATATTAAATCCATCCCCAAGCAATAACCAATGAATCTCTTTCTCGAGCTCAAACCTTCTCATCATCATCTATATTTCCTAGCTACTAGAAGGTCAAAAGTGTTGAACAATGAACACATATGGTAGACACTATGTCTGCCTTCGCATTTGTGTTAAATTCATAAACTTTTCTTAAAAAGTTGCATATTCTACTTGTATATTTTGATCTGCAAACTGAAATATATATCAAGGATCAACTATAGACTATTGAATACAGCTCAATGTAATCGCAATAGATTGGACGCCCACATTAACCCAGATACATATACCACATTCTTCGATGTTTGAATATGGGTGTGTCTTGTAAATGGTCTTCCTTTACATAATCCCAAGGATGTTTCTAGAATCATTGGTTTCAAAGAATCGGTGTCATTCATGAGGATTAGAATTCTTAAGAGCTCATGAGCATCTCCTTTTTTTATTGATTTTGAGCTCCTCCATAGTCGAGGATCGACTATCCTATTTGATTGTTGATTAAAATCACACGCATATACAATGTTGGTAGCCATTCCAACTGTCGACAGTACACAAAGGGGACTCCACAAAGTGCATGTACACGACCCCACATACTTTGTTCTATGGGAGAATATTGAGCCACTGCATAAATTCTTTGAAATTTTATGGGCCGGGCAGATAACTGCTCATTAACGACATATTGGATAACTTATTCCTTGTAGCGAATGTTGTTTTCAATTTCAATAGTTTTTGTTACTATTTTGAACTAGATCCATGGCTTTCATCTGAAAACAAAAATATACCCTTGCTTCCTTCATCTGCCAAGCCAATTATCTAAATTGCATAGGCTTAATTCTCACCATAACTGTCCACTTCTACATAACTACTTTAGAGGGCATGAGTTGTAGCATAACATGGGTGGAAATATTCAGTCTTGTTTGGCTTGCTGGCACCAAGAAAACTCATTTGCACTGGCATAATTGGTTTAATTGGCACTTGAATGGGAGAAAAACAATTTAAAAATCATGACCAAAAATGGGGTTAATGGTGACTCTGATTGGGGATTGCATTTTCTGCGAGAATGCAGAGAACTCCAGTATCTCTAATAAAGATCAGTGCTTATTTATTGGGCTAGAGAGTCGAGGGGAACAACAGGAGACAAGAGCAAACCCAAAAATGAGACCAACCCAAACAACCGAAAAAAGAAAAGCAACCTATGACACCTATGTACCCCAACTAGGTACAACACACCCCAACCTTCCCAAGAGTCTATGCAAAACTATTAACTGGTTGGGAGAAATATATGCCACTGTGGAAAAGCGAGATGTACCGGTGAAGTACTTGCAAACTCATAAGTCCTTTTATGATCATGAGCATGAATATAAGGTTCATGAAGTGAAAGAACTTACTAAAAAGTGTACCAAATAGCCACTTATAATCGAACACATCTGAAGCCTCATGAACTTTCTCCTTGTATGAATTGATTTCTGTTGAAATAGGCTGAAAGGCCATATCATGAACAACAGCCTTATCATTTTTAAAAAGAAACATTTTGTTTT